>APFE030275748.1:0-55566 GCA_000404065.3 Pinus taeda | reverse complement strand
GTTAAAATATATAATTTCACCAACCACGCGGACGGGTCAGCAGTCAACGGAGAAAACCACCACAGGAAATTTAACCCGCCCGGTATCATATCGCACCACCCTTCAGCAAAAGGCAGTTTCCGTGCAACGAGCTCCGATGCAATTGGGAGCTGACAACTGTCCAAGCAGTGATGCTGGCCTGACATCAGCACTGACAATCCATCGGAAGATATCTTTCACCTAACTAACCCCTTCCGATATCATTCTCACCCGTCGATCTACCTCCAGTTTTTACCGCCGTCGATTTAAGGAAGTTGCACGATGGTTTAAAGTTCTGTCAGACAAGTCTTCCGATACGCAACCTCCGCCGTGGGATTAAAGGCTAGTTTGTCCACCGTTTGATCTCCGGGAAAGTACTGTGCTGTTTTAACCTGTTCAAAGTACACACGGGCCCGTTGAAAATTAAATGCATCCCATACCTTATATTAAAAACATTGCTATGTTTTTTGGTAATGCGTTAAATGTTTTACGGCGAAGTTAATGTTTAGTGAATACGAATGTATGGGGTAAAGTTTTTTTTTTATTTTTAAATATATGTTCAAATATAAGCGTTGACCCAATATTTTTGTAATGTAAAAAAAAAGGAAAACCCGGGGGGATTAAAAAAAATGAAATGTGTAATGGTGATTGACATATGGGCACAGGGGTGAGAACGAAATGCAATTTTTGCAGCAGCAAATGTAAAACATAGGGGTCCGTGGCATATGGAAAATGTGTGTGTGAATCTCACACAGTGAGATATGAAATGTGATTTTCGCAGCAGCGAATGAAAAATATACAGAGGGTGAATTTTGTATTACAGGGAATGCGCAGAAGTGCATAAACATCTTGGGTCTGTAATGTAAAAGTGATTTTCATGCAGCAGAGTAAATTTTGTTTTGTAATGTAAGATTGCACAGCAGTGCAGGAGGAGAAAGTAAATGAAACCAGTGGCTTGTTTTGTTCCAAATCCATGAGTTGTTTCACACAGGTGAAAAGGTAAATCTGTAACTCTCTGTAAGTTTTGTTTTCACACAGCAGTGAATGTAAATGAAATATTTACACACAGTGGTGTAAAATTTCAAAAGCTTATGTGCAGAAAATGTATTAAAAGGTCTAAGGCATATTTTAAGAGTGAGTGGGCAATGACTCAATGAAAATGGGTGACAGATTCAAATAAACCCGAAGAGTGAGGTATGCAAGTACCCAAATATTGTGGCAACTCAAGTTCCTCCAAGTTAGTAAAGCATATTTGCAGTTTTAACAACAATGGTGAGGCTTGATAAAAATGCATGAAAGAGGCTGCAACTAGGAATGTCTCATTTTGATAATACTCATAGTCGTAACAAAAATTATTCTTAGTAAAATACTAAGAGATATATGGAATAGAGGGAAGTAAATGGAACAGGGGTGAACCATCCAGAATTTCACTAGGATAGAATATGTTTCAAGAACATGTATATACTTACAATGAATGACTCATGAATATAACAAGATAGATTTTTCGGGGTGTTGAGTTATAGTTCTGGAAAGGGGATTGGCGGATAGTAGAGCTGCTTAGAGGAAATTAGTATAAAAGAGTATGTGAAGTTGTTGCATGTTTGTGGATAATAATTTAAATAACATATGGAAACAACCTTCTCAGGTATGAGGACAACAAAAACCATCAAACAAACTTTAGAGGAAAAACTACAGGAAGCAAAGTCCAATGGAAATAAGCTTGGACATTTCATGTGTAGTGTGGCAGAGAATTGGTTCAAATGTAGTTTTTGGTGGTGTCAAATTTGGTGTTGTTGGCTACATGACTACTGGATTTAAGTACAAGATTAAATAACATTAGCGTGTATCCATTAACTACAAGTTTCGAAATCAAGTCGGAACAATCATTGATAACGGATTTAGAAATATATGTCGCAAGGTGCATCGAAATAATGCTGGAAACTGAAAATGACATTGCAGTCCAGAGTGGGCATAAGAGATCCAAATCTGCCACAGTCGGTTCTCATACCGAAAAAAGGAGAGTCGTAGAACATAGATCATCCAAAATCAAGGAAAATGTCCAAGATAAAATAAAACAAATTAATTATGAGTTTCAGTACAGATTTGTTTTTGACTTGCATCGCAATCCGAGATTTTAGGGTATATATCTCAAAAAATTAGAGTTTTCATTGTCCAGTTCGAGGTACTCCTTTGAGATCAAGTCCTGAATTCGGGCTTTTATTGCTTTAAATTCCGGCTTGAACGTGCTTTGGAGCTGTTCAACGCACTCATTCAATAGTTGATGCTGAGGTAAGATCTTTCTCGCCTTCATGATGCGAACTATTGCTGCATCTATTGAGCACTGTCTGTCTTCTTTTACATTTTCGATCACTTTATTCCTCTCATTCACATTCACCTCTGTAAAGGGAATCTTAATCTTCTTCAACTTGTGTGAAAAGGCAGTATTGAATTCAAAATTAACAGTTGTAGAGATTGTTGCAGTGCTAGGTTCCTTTAGAAGAATCTTATACTTGCCACATGAAACTGAATGCAGTAGTCGAATAACATCTTCATCTTCCAAATTTAGTTGAGATTTAATTTCTTCATAGCTGAGCTTTATAGCTTCATTGAAGAGCAATAGCAGAGCTGCCTGGTATGTTGTTAGTGACAACTCTATTACCGTGGTGTCAAGTTTGGAGATGATGTCACACGTTCCCAAGGAGTATGCCCATGTAAGTGTACGATGTTGATATGTCAGAGAATCAAATTCCTGAAATTTGACAAGACATGCAGCCATCTCAGAAGGTAGATAAAGATTGGAAGACTTGCAAGTTGGCCACCGTGTAGCATTCAATACTGCGACATCCAACGTTAGTTTCATATCGTTATATGCGGAATTGTTAAACTCAGCTTGGATTTCTTTCGAAACTACGAAATCCTTAAACATGCGCTCCATTTTTGATATTAGACTTGAACCACAGGGCTCCTTCAACTTCGACAATTTTTTCTGTTCATCATCAATATTTATACCTCTATCATGCAACAATCTCTTAGCTAAATATTTCCTGCAAAATTCTGCAAATAAATCTTTATCACTCACATAGCGAACAAGTTTTACAACCTTTTCCAACAGGCTCTCAATATTATCATCATCGGTCCTGTTTAGACTGCCACCCTTCTTCAACAAATTATCCCAAAAAGCTGCAAACAACTCTTCACTTGTGGTTCCTCCAACTCTTTTATTGCAAATTACCAGCAAAGCTTCGTGCAGAGCTTTAGAAATGGAATTATCATTTTGAAATTCATTCTCCAAATAACCAACATACTGGTCATAAATTTCAATTAACTTCCCTAGGAATTCAAGTCCATGTGTTCTTCTACTGCTTGATGAGTTATTGTTCCTAGTAGTGTCTTCTGCGCATTTGATTAAGTCTATGCCTCGGCTAATTATATGTTGTTGAAAAATACTTGCCACTGGTGGGAGACTTTTGGGGATTTTACAAAATAACTTGTAAATCCTACAAATATCAATTTTCTTATCATCCCTAAGCAGGGCATCGAAACCTGAATCATGTTTCCCTAAAAGTTGAATTTCATAACGGGCAAGTAGTTCATTTTGGACCATCTCTAATAACGGATTCTTGCTGCTGGAGTGCAAATAATTGCCAACTCTGTGCTCCTCATTCTGCAAGCACTCTTCAGCCTTTACCATATATTGTGGACAAGAATACTCCGAAATCCATAAAGCAGCCTTTCGAGCATAATAAATTCGAGTATCCTCAAACATAAATTTTTCAAAATTGTTCACGTAGTAATCTAGGTCACCATTACCAATATCCAGATACATGTCCACAAATTTTCTTAACGATGCACTATCAACCTGCTCTCCCTCGCGTTCTCGCTTAATCAAATCGAACACAACATTCTTGAGATTAATGTGTGTGTCATCAGGCAGAGCCTCTCGGAAACACATCAACCCAATTTCTCTTAGAGGTAGTCTGTCAGTCCAAAGGATGTGGTAAATCAAATAATAGAACATGCCGGACATGTAACGAACGAAGGCCTTGTAATTTTCCCAGTGTTTCAGGAATTCTTTTAGCAAGAACTCATCATGTTGTTCCCTTAATGCTGGTAAAACTACGCAAGAGATGTACTCTTCAAGCGACTTCTTGTAAATATCGTAAAGTTGATGTGAGTAGTTTTCACTTTTGCTTTTGTAAGTGTTATGGCTGCACATGTTGCAGATAGTTTCATTAATTCTGATGCACTCATCCAAATGTAACTCATCGCTACAATTAGTTCCTTCGAACTTGTTTCTCAATTTTTGGATACCAGTAGAGACAATAGCCAACCCTTCTTCCCATGTTATAATACGCCTCTCCATTATTATATTTCTCCTAGCCGTACTATTTTCTTATGTATTGATCTCGTTCGTCCCGCCTTTCGATTGTCTGCCCGCACAGATTTCACAGAATCACCGTACCAATTCAAATATGATGGAGGTGTCAACGATTTTGTTCATTGTGCCATATTGAGTGGTCGATTTATACGAGTGTGAATCGTTAGAGTGGCTTTTCTGGCCAGAATTTGCTTGCGCCGACATGACTGATTTGTTAACGTTATGACCAAAGAATTATATAGTCTTAACTCGGTTAGTTAAATAGCTTTACAACGCTAAATAAATAGCTCTAGATTTATCTTAAATTTCGAAAAGCATAGTATTAATTACAAGGGTTGCCGATCAAAGTAATGTTATCAAGAAAGAATTATCCTTTATTACGACCATAGTTTAAATAGCTCTTCCCGGGATGAAGCTAAATTTATATTAAATTTAGGAAATCATAACAGTAACGATGGTTGTATACCAAAATATTAACAATGACGGCCTTGAAAAATAGTAATGAGTGAGTGTGTTATAAGTTGTTGTATTGGAATTTTAAAATTTGTATTTGGTCAAATTATTAACTATAATGTATTTTGAAGAGGAACAATCAACTTCATTTTTCAATACCATGAATTGAATTAAAGAATGATCTAAAATCAATAAAATAGATTGAACCCATTTTTAAATAGAAATTTAGAATGATTTTAATATTTTAACCACTAACAATATATAAGAGATGCATTTAAAAAAAATCATAATCTTTGAACCAATAAGAAGGAAAAAGCACCAATAGTCACACCTCCAAAACCTTAAAGGCTTTAACCTAGTTTCTTTGAGATTAATGTATGAATGTATCTAATGCATGCATGAGAGGCATGATAACCACACATTTCACATTTAATCAAACTAATAAATAGCACAAATTTATAAAAATTGGGAACTATCACCAATGTATCGATTCTAAATAAAGTTCATAAAAATTCTCAAAATCAAATAGACAAAATTTTACTTCACCCATACAAACAAGAAAAGTTAGTATTATTTTTATTAGACCACTAAAAGCCCTTTCAATTTGATTACTCTATCCTCATAAGTTACTGATTCATATACCATATCAATGGCCCATGGATCTCGACATGCAACTTGAGTCTAAACCTTTAAGCTCTAGGCTTTAGTGGGTACATTAATGCATAATTGCATGATGTGAGTGGAAATGATTGGGTATCTAAATAGTGAAAGATCGATTCTATGAATATTTCAAAATCCTTAGAAAAATCAAAATCGAAACAAGAAAACCATTCATCACCATGGTGATCTAAAACTGAATCATAAGAATCTTCAGAATTGTCTTCAATGTATCATTACCTTGATACGCAACTTTCAAGGTTTCCCAAGCTTCATGTGCTATGGATGGGCCTCTTATCTTGTAAAAAATAGAGTCATCTAGTGAGTTTTGAATCCAACATTTGGTTGTGTGTTCTTTCTTTTTAGTTCATTCCCTAAATTCCTCTAATTATTAGTCATGGATGCCCATGCTTCTTGAGTCAGATCTACATATGCAGTATGAAGTGTATATAAGCACTCTTAGGCTTGAAGAAATATGGTCATTCTCAAAAACCAAAAATAAAATTTTTCGCCAAATAAAATAAGGGTGTATGGCAAAGCACTAAAGAAGTTATTTCTTTGAATGCAAAATGTCAACCTTTTTCTTTTAAATCTCCTTAAACAAAATCCTTCCCAATTTTTTTATAAAAAAAAACTCAAAAAAATAACAAACCCTTTTCTTATAATAAAATAAAAAACCCTTTGAATATAAGTTCTATTCAAAAAATACTTTTGACTCACGCATACCTCATAATCAAACCTATGAATATAAGCTCTATTCAAAAAATACTTTTTAACTCGCGCATACCTCATAATCAAACCTTTGAATATAAGTTCTATTTAAAAAAATACGTTTTAACTCATGCATTCCTCATAATCTCATAAGGCATATCATAAGGTTTAATTTATTTTTTAAAATCCAAATGAATACGCCAATGGATGAAACATAAATACCTCGTTGACCTCGTTAAACAAAAATACTTAAACTCGTTTGACTTTTACTAACGATGCAGAAAGAATGGGTAACCTGCGTGCTAAAGCTTCTCTCGACTGTGAAGGCCAGCGTTATAACACTAACGCACTGTTCATCAATAGAACGAAGCGTTAAGGAAAAGGGGTCTAACGCGTTTCTCAGTGTCTAGTGTCAGTGGTGTTACTAACGCGTTTCTGAACACCGTGCACAAAAAAATCAAGTTTTTCTTCAACTTACTTTGCAGCAACCTTCGTTTCAACAGTTGCTTCACTTTGTTACAATCTCTGTAGCGAATTACACACGTATGAAATGCTGCTCCCAAAGAGGCTTAAGCTTTTTCTTCACTCATGTTGCTTCTCTCTCACATAGTTTTATTCAAACATCTCTCTATTGTTTTCAAGGAGTCTTAAGCAGTTTAAGCTCTGATACCATGACAAAGATTGAAACTAAAAATGGAGCAGACATTACTCTTCTCAATATTCTGAATGACTAAATAAGTTACATTGTAAACATCAATACTAAATAACTAAAGTAAAACTCTACACCTATGGAGTAGGACTCAAGTAAGGCTAAACTGCTTATGGCACCAAGTAGACAAGAAATCAATTAAGATGACACCTAACCAACAACTAACTAACAGTGAGATTAATATCTCAACAGAAACCCGATGTGAGTGTCAACTCAATCTAAGGAATCTGAATCTCACATAGGAACTCGGTACTAGGAAACTCCTGACAGATATCATGTAACCTTGTAAGGATAAAAAGGGAAATGGAATCATAATAGCAACAAGAGTTAGTCTTTGTTCCATCCAAAATGGAAATCGAGATCCAATCCATTTCATCCCCCTGAGATCTAATCGAGGTGAGTATTTATGTGTTAGTCAATTGAACTCCGGTAGAAAATCCAATGTGTGATATGTTTTATTTCTCTAATATAAAACAAAATCAACCATGAGTTGCACTATAGATTTGTTTTCAAATGGCATATCAATCAACAATTTTAGGCTATATATCTCAATAAATTAGAGTTTCGGGCTTTATTGCTTTAAATTTGGGCTTGAACTTACTTTGGGGCTGTTCAACACACTCACTCAATAGTTGATGCTGAAGTAAGATCTTTCTAGCTTTCACTATTGCTGCATCTATTGTTCACTTTTTGTCTTCTTTTACATTTTCTATCCCTTTATTCCTCTCATTCACATTCACCTTTCTAAAGGGAATCTTAATCTTCTTCAACTTGTGTTAAAAGGCATTATTGAATTCAAAATTATCACTTGTATATATTGTTGCACTGCTAGGTTCCTTTAGAAGAATCTTGTACTTGCCACATGAAACTGAATGCAATAGTCAAATAACATCTTCATCTTCCAAATTTAGTTGATATTTAATTTCTTCATAGCTGAGCTATATAGCTTCATTGAAGAGCAAAAGAAAAGCTTCTTGGTATGTTTTTACTGCCAATTCTATTACTGTGGTGTCAAATTTGGAGATGATGTCACAAGTCCCAAGGAGTATACCCATGTAAGTGTATGATGTTCATATCTCCGAGAATAAAATTCCTAAAACTCGACAAGACATGCAACCATCTTAGAAGGTAAATAAATATTGGAAGACTTGCAAGTTGGGCAATGTGTAGCATTCAATATTGTGATGTCCAACATTAGTTTCATATCGTTATATGCGGAATTGTTAAACTCAGCTTGGAATTCTTTCGAAACTACGAAATCCTTAACTGATAAAAAGAGCAATGTTGTATTAAAAGAAATAAAACCCACTCGTTAGCTCTACGAAAAAGAGTCTGAACCGGGAGAGTCTGGCGTTACATAAGGCTCTACATTGTTCATGTACATCACACATTATATAGTAATAATGGTTTTAGGGAAGTTAAAACAATAACCTAAGAAATAGAAGCTAATTCCTATCCTCAAGTCACTTGAACCAACTTACACTATTCTAGTATATTCTCCATTATCTTCAACACTCCCCCTTAATGGAGAATGGGTTCACAAATATGCCTAACATCTCCCTAAACATTTCAAACATAATCCTGCCAAGAGGCTTAGTGAAAATGTCTGCGACATTATGACATGTATTACAATATACCAAATGGATTTCTTTGGATTGAACTTTCTCCATGACAAAGTGGAATTGTGTATTAATATGTTTAGTGTTTTTGTGGAACACTGGATTATTAGAATGTTTGATTGAACTCTCATTGTCGCATCTGATTGTTGTTGGGTTTATCTGTTTTTCCCCAACATCTTGGAGAAGTCTCCACAACCAAACAGCCTCACACGTTGTTGCACACATGGCTTGATACTCTGCTTCCGCTGAGGACAAGGAGACTTTGTTCTACTTCTTGCTGCTCCATGTGATCACCCTGGATCCAATGCTGAATGCATAACCTGTTATAGATCTGTGATCATCGACATTTCCAACCCAATCTGAATCTGCAAATTTTGTTAATCTAACATTAGAAGAGTGAGTTTAAATAATACCGTAATCTACAGTATCTTATAGATACCTCAAAACACTTTTCGCTGCATTCCAATGGCTTTCAGTGGCTTGGACATATATTGGCTTAGCACATTAACTGCATAAGCCAAATATGTTCTAGTGGTGGTTAGGTAGATTAGACTCCCAACCAGTTGTCTATAAAGTGTCGCATCTACCACCTTTGAGCCATCTTCACTCTACAATTTGATGTTCTGTTGTAGTGGGACTGCAAACTAACAATAATCCATTGTAAATCTCTCTAACAGGCCTTTGACATACATTGCTTGGGACATAAATGTTTGTCCTGAATCTCTCCAGATCTCAAGACCCAAACAATATCTTAATTCACCAAGGTGTTTCATTTCGAATACCTATGACATCTGTTGCTTGATTTCTTTGATCAGATATGTAGCATCACCTATAATGATCAAATCATCTACATACAGAGAAATCATCACTATGTGCCCTTGTTCATCTTGCATGGTGTAAAGATTAGGGTTATTTTTGCTTTTGTTGTAGCGAGCTTGCAAAAAACAAATGAGTCAATATTTTCATACCAAGACGTGGGTGCTTGCTTTAGTCCATAAAGTACTTTCTTCAATCTAGACACTAAATGTTCTTTCCCTTTCTCAACAAACCCTTCAGGTTGCTCTAAATAAACCTCCTCTTTTAGTTCTCCATTTAAAAATGCAGATTTTACATCTGGTTGGTGTATCATCCAATGTTTCTTAGTAGCTAAAGCAATTAACATTCTCATACTGTCTAGTTTATCTATAGGGGTGAAGGTTTCTTCATAGTCTATACCTTCTTTTCATGAATACCCCTTTGCTACCAATCTAGCTTTTCAGTTTTCTACGGTTCCATCTGCATTAATCTTCAGTTTGTATAACCATTTACAACCTATGGTTTGTTTTCCTTTGGGAAGTTCAACTAGTTCCCAAGTGCTGTTCGTGATTATTGATTCATATTCCTGTTCCATGGCTATTTTCAATTCTCTACATTCATTTGCTTCTTTATAACTAGAAGGTTCAACCACATTCATCGTACTAGTTATAAAAGCATTTTCCCTATATCTTGCAGGCAATTGAGCTTTCCTACCTAATCTCTTGAGAGGTGGGGTAGCTTCAAACCTTGTTTAATCATTATTTTCTTCTTGTTCTTGTTGCTGATGTTGTATCTATTGTTGCACCTATTGTATCTGTTGTATCTCCTCTTGTTGCTACCATTGTTCATCTTTTGCCTTTGTCTGCTGCTGATCTTGATTGTTTCCTGTTTCTTCACTTTCTTCTTCCACCAAGTACGGAATATCCCATTCCTCATTATGCTTATTAGATTCTTCATGATCCTACTGATGGAATATGACATCTCGAGTTACAAAAATCTTGTAAGTAGAGGGATTAAATAATCTGTAAGCTTTATGTTGTGAACAATACCCTATAAAAGTACATCTCATGGCTTTCAAATCTAGTTTTCTTCTATCTTCCTTTGGAATATGGGAAAATGCTTTAGATCCAAATAATCCTAAGTGTTTTACTACAAGCTTAAATCCATATAATGCTTCAAAAGGAGTTTTAAACTCAAGACTCTTTGTAGGACTCCTATTTTTTGAATAAACTGCAGTATTCAATGCTTGAGCCCAAAAACCATTCAAAAGATTCTTACCTTTCAACATGCTCCTAGCACATTCCATTAGTGTTCTGTTCTTTCTTTCAGTTACTCCATTTTGCTGTGGAGTATGGGGTACTGTGAAGTGCTGCAATATTCCATAGTCTTTACAATACCTGATAAACTCATCTTTCCTGTATTCTCCCCCTTGATCGGACCGAAGAATTTTATCTGTTTCCCTCTTTGCCTTTCAATCATGTTTTTGAACTGCTTAAAGTATTCAAATGTGTGACTCTTCTTACTCAAGAAATATACCCAAGAAAACTTTGTGCAGTCATCAATAAACAGTAAAAAATATAGTGCACCTCCTAATGATTTTGTTTGCATGGGTCCACAAAAGTCTGTATGCACTAATTCAAGTATATCCCTCTGTTTCTTCTCTACTCAAATAGGGAATTCTTCTCTATGCATTTTTCCTAATGTACGCGCATCACAATCATTATGTACTTGCTTTAGCATAGGAATATCTCTTACCATTTCCTTCTTTTGTAGTAACAACAAATCATTGTCGTTGATATGACCAAATCTATGATGCCATAGCTCTTCTATAGTCAAGCTCACAGCTGTCAAGGCTCAAACTGGTGTAGGTCCTACATCCAACTTGTACAGACCTCCTGTTCGGATTCCTATAACAATTGTCTTCATGCCATCTAACAGATCTTTAATATAACAGTTAGATTTAAAAAATTCAACATTAAGATCTTGATCTGTGATCATGGATACAAAAACCAAGTTCTTTGTTACACCAAGCACATACATGATGTTATAAATTTGTTTTACATTACCATTAGGTAGAATGACAGAAATTTTCCTACACCCTTTGATCTGATGACTTCTATCATCACCTAGGTAAATCTGTGCTCCTTCGTTGATTTCTTTAAAATCTTTGAACCAATGCTTGTTCCCTGTCATATGTGTTGATTCTTCTGAATCTACATACCAGATGTTTGCATCAACATTCTCATCAAAATCTGCCATAAAAGATCAGAAATTCTCCACACGATTTTCAATCACGAGATGACCTGCATGTTGTTTCTACTTCTACTTTTCTTCATGATATTTCTTCTTCTTGCACTCCCTCACAATGTGGCCAAGTTTTCCACAATAAAAACATTTAATTTTAGAGTTGTTTCTATTCGGATGCATACCATGGGTATGATTCAGTGCTTTTTTTCAATGTCCTCCATTTTGTTGTTGCGGATTTCCTTTCACTTTGAAGAAGTTCAATTTTGCCATCAATACAAGATCGACACTCTAGGGCTTGAGAGTCAATCTTCTTTCTTCTTCTTGCATCAGTATTCTTGTCAGTTCTTCAAATTTCCGGATCTTCTCTCTCACATTTATCTTAGTGATGAACATTTGGTAGTCATCGGTCACATCATTCATGGTAATTGTTACAAGATCTGTATGGTCAATTGTATGGCCAATGTCTGCCTATTTGTTCTTTAGATCTTTGATCCTTGCTGTGAAGGCAACAACTGTTTCATTCTCCTCCATCTTCAAGGACAAGATCTTACTCTTCAATAATAAAATATGATTTGAATTCATGATCTCATACAAATCCTTCAGAATTCCCCAGATGTTGTTAGTTGTCTTACACTCTCTCATGTGTGGTATGATGTAGTCTTTCACTGACATCTTCAACAACGTCTTTGCTCTACCTTCTCACTTCTCCCAATCTGGGATCGATGCTAATGTAGTCGCTCACTTCAGCTCAGCCCCATATACCATTGTCCAAGCACTCTGCACTTCTAACAGAGTTTGCATCCTGAATTTTCAATTTGCATAACTCGAACCATCAAGCTTGTTATGCTCATTCAAGCATGCATCAAACATATTATTATTCATCTTGGTGATTTATACAAAAAAAAAATCGACAGGTAAAACAAGATGTTAGATTTACCCGAGATATGTGACAAAGACAAATCACTAATCTTCAATGTTGTTTAATCTTGCAACACACCCGCAAATCACCGTGGCTTCCTTCACAGCCTCCAAACAACTTTCTGTTGTCTGCCTCTGCAACCTTCTCTAGGATACAGAGTTCTCTTGGCCTCCACGGAGCCTTTTTCTTGTTTACACGATAGTCGCAGATGTACAACACTTATGTGAGATGTCATCGCAGATCTACACCACTTATCTGTGACATCATCGTAGCTATACACTTAAAATTAGAGACAGTGATGTTAAGTATGTTTGAGTAATCATTGCATTTATTCTCTAGAAACCTGTGAATATTTCAGTTTAGTTGCACCCTCCTCTCAGCATACAGGATCCTCAGCCCTAACGCTCTCATACCATGATAAAAATGGCAATGTTGTATTAAAAGAAATAAAACCCACTAGTCAGCTCTACGGAAGAGAGTCTAAACCAGGAGAGTCTGGCTTTGTAGAAAGCTCTACGTTGTTCATGTACATCACACATTATATAGTAATCATGGTTTTAGGGAAGTTAAAATAATAACCTAAGAAATAGAAACTGATTCCTATCCTAAGGTCATGTGAACCAACTTACACTATTCTAGGATATTCTCCATTATCTTCAACAATTTCCAATTCTATTACCGTGGTGTGAAATTTGGAGATGACGTCACAAGTTCCAAGGATTATACCCATGTAAGTGTATGATGTTCATATCTCCGAGAATAAAATTCCTGAAACTCAACAAGACATGTAGCCATCTTAGAAGGTAGATAAAGATTGGAAGACTTGCAAGTTGGCCAACGTGTGGCATTCAATACTGTGACATCCAACGTTAGTTTCATATCGTTATATGCAGAATTGTTAATGTCAGCTTGAATTTCTTTCAAAACTATGAAGTCCTTAAGTGTGCCCTCCATTTTTGATATAAGACTTGAACCACAGGGCTCCTTCAACTTCGACAATTTGTTCTTCTCGTCGTCAATATTTACAACTTTATCATGCAACAATCTATTAGGGAATAAATCTTTATCACTCACATATTGAACAAGTTTTACAACCTTTTCAAACAGACTCTCAATATTATCATCATTGGTCCTTTTTAGACTGCGACCCTTCTTCAATAAATTATCCCAAAAAGCTGCAAACAACTCTGCACTTGTGGTTCCTCCAACTCTTTTATTGCAAATTACCACCAATGAATCATGCAGAGCTTTAGAAATGGAATTAACATTTTGAAATTCATGCTCCAAATAACCCACATACTGGTCATAGATTTCAATGACCTTCTGTAGGAATTCAAGTCCCTGTATTCTTGTATTGTTTGATGAGTTATTGTTACTACTAGTGTCTTCTGCCAATTTGACTAAGTTTATTCCTCGACTAAATATATGTTGTTGAAAAATACTTGCCACTCGTTGGAGACCTTTGGGAATTTTACAAAATAACATATACATCTTAGAAATATCTATTTTCTTATCATCCCTAAGCAGGGCACTGAAACTTGAATCATGTTTCCCTAAAAGTTGAATTTCATAATGGTCAAGGAGTTCATTTTGGACTATCTCTAATAACCCATGCTTGTTGCTAGAGTGCAAATAATTTTCAAATCTGTGCTCCTCATTCTGCAAACACTTTTCAGCCATTACTATATATTCTGGACAGGAATACTCTGAAATCCATAAAGCATCCTTTCGAGCATAGTAAATCCGAGCATCCTCAAACATAGAATTTTCAAGATTGTTCTGGTAATAATCTAGGTGACCAATACCAATTTCCATATACATGTCCACAAATTTTCTTAATGATGCACTATCAATTTGCTCTCCCTCATGCCCTCGCTTAATCAAATCGAACACAACATTATTGAGATTAATGTGTGTGCCATCAGGCAAGGCCTTTCGGAAACACATGAACACATCTTCTCTTAGAGGGAGTCAGTCGGTCCACAGGTTGTGGTAAATCAAATAATAGAACGAATGAAAACCTTGCATTTTTCCCAATGTTTCAGGAATTATTTTAGCAAGAACGCATCATGTCATTCCCTTAATGCAGTAAATCTGCCCAAGAGATGTAATATTCAAGGGAATTCTTGTGAATATAGTAAAGTTGATGTGAGTAGTTCTCATTTTTGGTTTTGTAAGTGTTATGGTTGTACATGTTGCAGACAGTTTCATAATTCTACTACAATGAGTTCCTTCCAACTTGTTTCTCATCGCTGCAATGAGTTCCTTCCAAATTGTTTCTCAATTTTTGGATACTAGTAGAAACCATAGCGAATCCTTCTTCCCATGTTATCACAGACCCCTCCATTATTATATTTCTCATAACAATACTATTTTCTTAAATATTGTCATTCATCCCACTTTTTGATTGTCAATGGTTTTATTCATTGTGCCACATTGAGTGAACAATTTATAGGAGACTAAATCATTATAGTGTTCTGCCATTGCGCCAACATGGTTTATTTCTTAACGTTATTGCGCAAGAATTTTATATTATTAAGTCGTTCGGTTAAATAAATAGCTATACATGGCTAAATAAGTAGCTTTAGATTTATCTTAAATTTCTAAGATCATAATATTAAGAGGGGATGCCTCTCAAAATAATGTTATCAAGAAAGAATTATCTTTTATTAAGTGAAGCTAAATTTATATTAAATCTAGGAAATCATAACATTAACAAGAGTTGTCTATCAACATATTAACAACTATTAACAATTATTGCCATGCAAAGATATTAACAAGTGTGTTATACCTTGGTGTTATGGCATCTTAAAAATCATAATGATTAATTAAATTTAACAAGGGGCAACTCCATAGTCTTTGCTGAAATTCAAGGTCAGTTAGCAATATTCAAATATAAATTTATGGCAATTTATGGTTGCATAATACATGAACATTTTTTTATCCTATAATATAATTATTAAGACAAATGAACATATAGTAAGTTCAGATAGTTCTGGAAGCTAAAGTGTTTTGCCTTCCCTAAGGTTTAATAATTCATTGCTTCCATTCTGTGAGGATTGTTAAACTTGATATGAATAACATTGGAATCACAAAAACTGGCAAAACAAGGATCAAGGCTAAAAAAAGGCCATATGACAGAGCTCGATGGCCAAATGTATTACATTGTGCAGCTCCAACAAACATTAACTACTTTATCAAACATATTCTTTATGTAAATACATTTTGGTAGGCCATAATGATACCCTGGGAAGTAGATTTACTTAGAGATGAGGAAGATTACACTGTACGAGATGAGCAAGATTACATTGTATGCGTTCATGCCGAAACATTTAAAAATCCTTCAAAAATAATGCACAAAGTAATTTCATATTGACAATTTCTTTTTCTCATAGAATAAGACAGAAGTTGTCCAAATTGGCCACTTAATTTGCGATCAAATTTTTAGAATTGTGGAAGTTAGCAGCACCATCAAAGAAAGGATGATTCTCATTACTTCTTATTTGGGCAAGAAGATGTTGTCGCAATTTCCTTTGTTGTTATTCCTTTTGTATTTGCATTTACCTTGCTTTCATTTGTTGTTCCTGCAAAATATGCACAAGTATTTACAAACAAGACCATCATTAGAGTCCAAAACATATCTACTGAAATTAATATGTATGTACAATAAATAACAAACACTTCCCTTATTTTTTTTGACATAATTAAGGGTTAAGTTAAATATGGGAGACCATCTCAACATATGAAGCTACTCATAGTGCTTCTCATTTGTTGGTGAGATGAAAATATCCCAAAACACAGACCACAATTCAAACAAAAAGCCTCCAGGTGCATCAATTGCTGGATCCAAAACTAGTTACTTGTTAGAACATTATTGATAATTGCAATAACTACATAAAATTCCAATAAATTGAAACTTTATTACAAACAAGAAACAAAGTTGTCTAATGTGAAAAATATAGTAGTGAAACTAGAGTTATATAACCTTCAAAATAATTCCCAAAGTAATGGCATACATACAATTGCATTTTCTCATATAATAATGAGAAAGTTGTTCAGATTAATGGAAAATATAGACAGAGATACAAAAAGTGGAGTTATCTAACCTTCGTAGAGGGATCATCAAATCCCTCTCTTTAGTGTTGAGACTTCAAATGTTCCTCAAGGATTTTCGACACCATGGCATGGGCATTGAATTTGCAATATTTTCATAATTGTTGAAGTTAGCAGCACCATTAAAGGAAGGCCGATTCCCATTCCTTCTTATCTTCGCAAGAAGATACTACTACAATTGCCTTTGTTGTTTCTCCTTTTGTATTTGCATTTCCCTTGGTTTCATTTTTTGTACCTTCAAAACACAGACGAGTATTTACAAACAAGACCTTTATTAACTTATTGTTAATCCTCACTTGCTACATAGGAGATGTTCTTGGGTGCCAACATATCATTCAATTTAGTAGGAACTTGAAATATCAACAGTATAAGTGTGGTCCAAGATGGCTCAGAACTCTTATGTAAAATGTACAAAAAAACACATTATGATTTCCATTCGAGTAACTTCCATCAAGTATACTCTTTAAAAACATCATCTCTTAAACTTATGATCAACTAAACTATAGTTTTTCTTAAATCCACAACTATGACTAATATTAAAGGTGTAAGAACAAACCCTGAAAGAAACTATGATTAACTAGGATATTCCTTTAATTGTATGAGCTATTGCTAGGAGAATATATTGAAGGCTTAGGTGACCTTGACAATTGATACAAGAAACAAACGTTTAGGGTCAAAGATGAAAGATTTGTGTAACAAGGTAGGTGATGCAAGATACAATGAGGATCTACCAACTTAAGGAGAGAAATAAATTCCATATCCCAAGGAAAATGTAAGGAATTTATGATGGTAATAAGGCCATAAATGAGGAGAAATATAAGAAACCACTCATGAGAGTAAGATGTAATGCATGGTAAAAAAAGATAAATGAGATCAAATATTACAAAAATAAAGCTTTAATTGGAATGTGTGCTTGATTTGCATAAAGTGTAAGAGAACCAGGCCATCAACATTAGAAAGAAAAGTGAAAAAAACCTAAGCCATTAAAATAATCTCTATCATTAAAGGAAGAATGCTTCAGAAATTAAAAGAGAAATTTCATGAAATTTCACCTGAGAACGAAGCATAAAGAAACATTTAATAGATAAATGAAATTGACAACACAAGATGAAGTAATTTTTATCAGATCAAAGGAACTTTCACCTGAAACCCTCATAATACTGAAACATTTTCGTTGATTTACATAAAATTTAACAGAATCATAACACTGAAATCATTAGAAAGGAGAGTAGAGAAAGCCTAAACAAATGAAATAAACCCTTTTCCCCAACTCAGAAAGTCAAATCTGAAACACCGGGATGGTATCGAGATGTAGCGTAGGGTTAGTTCTTTGTTTGACTATAACATCTAGCTCGGATATGATAACATTAGTGAGAACACTTTGAATCTATTAGCTATGTCCCTGGCTTTTCGAGGGTAGAAACAAGTATGGCAACACAGCGAAGGACATGATATCAATGGTGTGGACGAGTGGCCAAGTGATGGGCCCATAAAATATTTATAGAAAACTAATTACATTAAATGAGGCTCACATAATTTGATGCATTGATGTGGTTCTGAATGGTATTAATATCCTTGGCATGTTCCAACATTATAAACACGAGTCAATCTTTATACATCGTGTGACTATGTCCAACCTCCCTTTTTTAAAAGAACAATGAAAACCATAGTAGAAAATGTTGTGGGCGTACATGGTGAACTAGAATCTCCGAGTGAGTGATCGTGAAGATGAAAACCAGTTCAGAATCTATTACATTCTCGACATATGAGTTTATTATGTTTTATCCTAAGCATGAACTTCTTTAGGTAGAAGCACCAAAGCACTACATAACTCACCTACCTCGCGGGATATTCATTTTAGCCCTGCCAGTGAGAGGGTACATGATTTTTCAGCATTCGTCCTCGAAAGCATATAAATGAGGTGAGGTTTTTGAAGGTGTCTTATTGTTCCAGGGCGGTGTTTATAAAGGCTTGAGCCATGCTCACGTCATGGATTAGATTCTAGTTCTCTTTACCCGTTGTGGTTTGGTTGTTACGTTTTCATTAGAAGCAAGTTTTGATGTTGTTTATTTGGATGGTTTGTAATTATTGCAAAAATATTTAAATTATTTGCTAATATCAATTACAATACGAGAAGTGTATTCGTATATAGAATACAGTGTTTTTTATAGACCGTGAAATGAACTAATAAACATTTTTTTATGCGAAAATACAAATTCCATAACATTTTTTTTTTTAATTATATTTTCTCGATGGGTTTGTTAAGAAAATAACAATTTCTTTATGGGTTTCTCAAATATCACAATTTTAAATATAAGGGTTTTCAAATCTCTTTTTTACACATAAATGTCCTCATTGATCTAATGAAAAAAATACATGTATTTTTTAATTCACACTCACTACAATGTTGTTTATGGGTCTGAAACTAATTGCATAACATTTTGTTAGGCAAAAGGACAAACTAAATTACATTACATTTTTAAGAAAAATATATTTTCTTCATCACTTTGTTGGCCAAATTACATTTCCTTGTGAGGTTTCTCAAATCTCACAATTTTAAATCTAAGGGTTTCCAAACATCTATTTTTCCACTTCATGTTCTCACTAATCTAGTGAATTGAATTGACTATTTATTTTTATGAGTTTTTTAAGTCTACATCTTGCAAATTAAAAACATGAAAGAAACCTTGCAAAGTGGAGAACTTTGGCATCCATTCAGTAGGATTTTGAATTTTTTTCAAAATGTATAATCAAACTAAGTTCGATTTTTTGAACTTCAAAAATAGTACATCATAATTTTATTGTATACACATCAATTAAAGTAAGTTGGAAAGAAAATATATTCAACACTTTTTGAATTTAGAAGATAGATTGAATATTGAAACTTCATATTTGTAACAAAAAAAATTCGACTTATGCAGCAAACCGCCTTGCACATTGTCCTATATTGTCAATTTTCGTGGCTTATCAATGTTCCACAGTTGGCTTCTTTCAGACTTCATACTTGCAGGAAAGGAAAGGAACCAGGCAAAGCTTCTCTCTCAAATTTTCTAACTGAAATTATGTTGCATTTGAGCTTTTTTTGCAGCATAAGATTGCATTTAGATTTTTTTAAGTGGATCTCAGTTCAAAACGTCGGCGACATCAATGAGATTCAATAGTAGCCTTCCATACAATAAACTTCTATCTCATTTACCTTCTTTTGTCTCCTTTACCAGCAAGTCTCTTAGCAAACCCATCTCTCCTTTACCAACACCACCTCTCCTTTACTAGCACTATCATGTATCTTACCATTCCCATATCTCGTTTACCAGCACTACCATGTCTCTAGCCATGCCCATATCATTTATACATGAAATTTGCCACCTGTACACACATGGAGGAATGTTGAGAAGTCTCCAACATATGGCATTGATGGCATCGAACACCAACATCTAGACATTGTGCAAGACAACAATTTGGGTGCAGTGTTAAAAAAAATTTGGTTATAAAACACCTTTGGATACCAAAAAATTTTGCCCCAGACTTAAAATCAATTGTCATGACTTAAAATCAGTTGTCACAACATGAAAACTAGACTTTGGATAAAATAAATTGTCACAACATTCTTACATTGGGATTGGAAAAGTGCGCAATAAGAGGTCGAATTTTTTATATCCAAACACTTTCGTTAAAATTTAGATCGATGAAAATTGCACTACAAAACTTTGGTTAAATGCTCATAAAGCCA
Source organism: Pinus taeda (assembly GCA_000404065.3). Classification (NCBI taxonomy): domain Eukaryota; kingdom Viridiplantae; phylum Streptophyta; class Pinopsida; order Pinales; family Pinaceae; genus Pinus; species Pinus taeda. The sequence goes on along the minus strand of APFE030275748.1, from coordinate 35,217 downwards.
AAAACAATTTTGGTCAATGAATGAATTAATGGGTCATCAACGATTTAGCAATCACCATAGCCCTATTGAAGGCATGGAAGACATGGACTAATAATACATACATATATACATACATACATATATGATAAGAACTTTTAGTTATCAAGTAAATTGTTTATAACATATTTACTTTGAGAACCACTATTCACATGAAGTTTGATATTTAATTTTACTAGCTGTTTAAATATAAGTTTTATGTTCTATCTTATCACTAGCTTGACTATAAAATATGGTTCAACAAAATAATTTCATAGATGTAATTATATCTCGTGAGAATATTCAATCGCATTTATTCAAACTAACCAATGGTTTCTTGCAATTATGTACACTCATTATTTATGTAATTTCAAATATTTTACAAATGATGTTTTACCATTCTGAAAAGTCATCAAGTAACTTCGTCAAACCTTTTAACTATAATGTATTTCAAAGAGGAACAATCAATATCAACTTTCAACATGATGAATTCAACTCAAGAATGACCTTAAAATAATAAAAAATATTGAAACCACATTTTAATAGAAATTTGGAAAGATTCTAACATTTCAAGCACTAATAATATATAGGCAATGCATTTTGAAAAATTTATAATATTTGAACTAGTAAGAAGGAGAAATCTTCCTTACTCCCACCCCCAACACCTTAAAGGCCTAAACCTAGTTGCTTTGACATTCAAGTATGAATGTATTGAACGTGTGAGAGGCATCATAACCACACATTTGACATTTAATCAAACTAATAAATAAACCAAATTTATAAAAATTAGGAAATATCACCAATTTACCAATACTAAATAAGGTTCATAAAATTCCTCATAATCAAATAGAAAAATGCTACTTCAGCCACACAAACAAGAAACATTAGTATAATTTCTTTTAAACCACTAAATGGCCCTTCAATTTCATTACTCTCTCTTCACAAATTAGTGATTTATATACCAAATCAATGGCCCATGGGTGTGGGCATGTCACTTGAGTATCAACCTTTAAGTTCTAGGAATTTAGTGTGTACAATGCATGATTGCATGATGTGAGTGGATATAGACATAATTTTTTCTAACATGTCCAATGAGACACTATGGGTGATTATGTGCGTATTTTGGAGCCTTGACACTATAGGAGCATTTTCTTTTCTTATTTTTTTCTTAGTATTGTGGGCACCACATAGGTCAATGCTTATGAGAGTCTGAATGAAAAATACTATTACTTTCTTACTTACATTATTTTGTACAATCCTATTTGGAATTGCTTGTGTATTTCTATGTGTGTGTGTGTGTGTGTGTGTATATATATGTATATATATATATATATATATTGAATTTTTAACTCACTTGTGAAAATGACAATTTTAAAATTAAGTAAATGTCATCATTGTTGTACACATTTTAAAATGGTCGATATTTGACACTTAAGTAAAATATGGATAAATTTCCATCAAATTTAGCCCCTGTATGTAATAATGTATGGAACCCTTTTTTACATTTACTTATTTTGAAAATTACTTTTATAAAGGAACTAAACATAAATCACTTAAATTTTTATAGATACGTATCTTAGCTTTAATGTTTATATATTTGAAAAGGTTCATTTATTTGTAGATAACTTCTCTAATAACACAAATCTTGTGGCACACAGATCACTCATTGTCACCAATTTTTGGGCAAACTAATGAGGTAGGCTAGAAATTCTAGATAACTATACATGTAAACATTTTCGCATTATTTTAAGATGTTGAAAAATATTTAAAATCGGAAAAAAGATAATTATTTGTATGTAAAAACTTATCCTTTTAACCTATCATAAATTTATCTTAATTTCATATTTTCTAAATCTATGAGGAATTAAACGTGCAAAAATTTAAAAACGTTTGAACTTTTAGATATTTGATTCCTCTCAACCTATCCCATATCCTAGTTTAAATGGGTTTATGCTAGGTATGCCTAGATACTTAGTCCATATTAAAATTTGGAAGATTAACCTCTCTTTTAATCCAAATAATCAAATAGGAGTGGGATAATCTTATATATACCTTTTTTTCACACACACAAACACACAAAAAGTGGTAGTTATGTTTATCTTCAATGAATTACTTAAATACCAACTTTAAAATATGAATGTATACATTGAGCCTCTAATTGACTAATTACTAAAGTTATCATATGGCATCACCATGTACAACATCTCTATAATAATAAGGGAAAGACAATTTCAATTCCATGGAAACCTTAAGTCTACAATAGATTCTTTCATAGGTCTAAAGTATTTATGGGGCATCTAATGTACACATGCATTTCACTAGTATATAATATTATGAAAAAATAATCCATGATTTTTAAATAATTCCTTGGTATATAATTCACACTAAAATTAATCCATATCTTGTAAGTATCCAAAGAAAAGGGTAAATTTGCATGTCCAATTTATTGTCCTAGAATGAAATATTGTCATTCAAGGTGCTTACGCAAGAATGTTTTTTATGAGTACAACCACTCCCTCTCTAAGAACCATATGTATAAAACTATTGAAAATTATATTTTCAATAGGAAAGAAGAGACTAGAATAAAACAACAAAGAATGACTCCTTAACTATGGAAGTTGGAATATTATATAAATCATCAAGTAAGCAATTAGTTTATGTAGCATATATAATGTTCTACAATTTTTATATCTATTCTATTTAATGTATATAATTGTTATTATTATGATTTCATTTTCATTTCATCAAGGATGTCAAGGTGTTAATGGAGTTCCAGAAGGAATGAAAATTTACAATGTAGAATTTAGTAGGTTGCGCTACTATAAAAGCGTACAAATGGCTCATTTGTTTTGGAGCAATCCATATTGGGAAGAATGTAACAAAAACATTACTGAGAATATTTGATGGAAGGAATGACAAGGAAATGAATTCAAAATTTGTAATAATTTTCAGTAAGGCAATCTGCAGTGAAATATGTGATTGATTACATGGTGATGAACAATGAGATACACTTCCATTGTTATTTATAGAGAAAAAACAACATTGTAAAAGAGTTCATTCATAAAATTTAATTTCCTGTGATAATTTCTTCAAACTTATACAATATCTTAATAGTTATCTCTCCAAAATTTCCAAGGGTTCTTCAATGTGTTAAAAAGCAATATCAGAGGTAACTACAAACCTACTTTGGATCTTAGGATCTAGCCTTCCTAAACTCATACAGGGATCTCTCTGTATGATTTAATTTTGTTTACTTATAGGATTTTAGGCTAGTTATGTATGCTTGATATGGGTTGGTTTTGGTTGAGTTGGTGGAATCACTGACTTAGATGAATAGGTGCTTTTCCATTTTCCATTGGGCTATGGAGTCAATATGGATTTGAAAATAGAACAACAAAAAACCATAAAGAAAATGTTACAGGGAAACATAGGTGAGCAATATCAAATCTCATGGCCGGATGATGAATTTAGTTTTCAATCAGGATCAAGGTGAAATTAAGTATTCCTCAAACGAGATACAAAAGAAGGATGAAGGAGATCAATCAGGCTTAGAGGGCAATTAAGAATTATCTAAACTAGATATCAGAAGAAAAAATATAAATGTGTAATAGTAAAAGCAGAGGGTAATATCTAAGAAAATTCTGCAGTAAAATTCCAGTTATAAAATTTAGATTTTAGAGCACATATGAGTTTATGGAATACTTTCGAAAATGAACATGAACAAATGAAATATGTACTTCAATGAGATAGCTCAACACATGAATCCTGTAAAGAATTACCTTTATAACTTATTATGTCTATCAACTGGAAGTTGGTACAATAACCCTAAGGTAGTAGATCAGTCAGCTACAGAAATATTCATAAATCCACCCCCTAATACTTCAAATGGAAGAAGTATCTATACAATACTTTTACAAAAATATCTTGTCAACTAATTAGGATTTATTTTAGGAAAATAAATATCTTTATACAAAAATATAGTGACACCTTTTTAACTGATTTAAATCTATCCCTTTTTATTTGATTGCTATTACTAGATTTGATTCTCTTTCACGTTGTCTACTATTTCACACCGTCTGCTCCTTTCACTTGTTTGTCATTCACCTGATTCTCTTTTTTCATCCTTTATAGTAAGTTACACCATTTTTCCCATTTTTCTTCATCTAGGAGTTTGCTTTTCATCATCCTTCGGTAAATCTCATATCCTTCTGTATATTTGGCAAATGTAGGCTTGTTCACAAACAAGTAATTTACCTCATGCTAGAGGTAAAACAAGTTTTCCAAAGTCTAAAGGAGCACTTTTCCTATGGGCACATCTTTCATGGATGAACTGTTGGAAGTTTCTCTGGATACATCCTTCATCTTCTTATCATAGTCTTCATGTTTCATCAGTTTATCATTGATTACTAAAGCATTAAGCAGACCCTTCTCTCTCAATACTTCAAACTTGTCGAAAAACCTATTTACTGCAAGTTTCATGTTTTGACATTTCTCCTCAAGATGTATCATTAGATTTCTCTTGGAAATAAATTTCTTTACTTCTAGAATGGTCTCCGTTCTATCAATTATCCCATGCTCCTATATTTCATGCTTGTTTTTAGAATTCAGAAATTTGATTATTTTAGATGCTTCCTCTGATTTCTCCCCAAGATCTACTTTTACCTTCTGAATTGCCTCACTGGCATCCTTGACTAAATAATTTTGTTCAAATTTTAATTGTATAGATGGCCAAATATCATTAAATGATTTAATGATATTGGCCCATAAATGTTGCTTGGGCCAAATTCTCCTTTAGTGACAATTCATTTTCTAGCTAGTGGATCATGTCATTTAATCTATTAGCTTTTTGTTTCTCATCTTGATGCATTACCTCTGCTAATTTATTTTCATCTTCCACGCTCTTCACTTTCTCCTTGAGCTTATTAATATGTGTTGATTGAATGGACATATCTTCCATAGCTTGAATCAATTTGCTGGCCTCATCAGTGGGATGGGCTATTGATTTTCTTGATGTGGTTGTTGTTGTAGCTCCTATGGGAATAAGAGTAATAGGAACTGCTTCTTTGCTAGCTTGTTTCTCCTGTACCAGTTTATCTATTTATGTCTCCATTTCTCTTAGTTGATTTGTCAACTAGACGATTAAGTTCATCATCTCATCCTTTTGATTAAGTGTCTCAAAAATCCCCTTGGTTTGTGGATGTTCAGTAGTTCGTAGCTTTAGCTGTTTTTTGAGTGTATCTATGCCTGCATTTTTATTTTTAATGATTTCTTCTACTACCTTGATATCAGTTGGATTATAGATAATTTCAATTACCAAATCTTCTAGTGACTTAATCCTATTGTCCTTTTCCTGTAATGAGGCCCTTTCCATCTTTAACTCTGACTATACATTTTCAAGGGACTTATTAAATTTCTGGACAATTAGAGCTTTTTGTGTCATGGTTGAATATATCATTTCTCCTTCCTATTTATGAAATTCAATCTAGTCAATTGGCTACACATCCTGAGCATGAATTTCAAAGGTTGTTTTCTTGTAATATTCTGATGTTTTTGGGGCCTTTACCTCTGGTCATAAAAAGGTCATCTGCATCCTCCTAGTTTTTAGGCCAAAAGTTAAAAGTAACCTAATCTGATCACTCAGAGTTTGCTTCCAGTATTGTGTACATATTTTAGCTTTTAATGCCTCATTTATGATTTTAATTTCTTTGTAACTTTCGATGATATCTTTCTCTTTGTCCACTGTTTTTCTAGATGATGAAACCTCTACATTATTCTTACTTTTCATGAACTTTGCAATAGAAGATGAGGGCATAGATGTTTCTTCTACATGTGTTGAGGGTGAATCACCCCTCATGATAATCTATGTTTCTGCTAATTAGGATCCTTCTTCTCTAGCCCTTTTTGAAATTTTGTCCTGTGGGTCTGGAGTATGCAGGATGGAACTAGTATCAACCTATTTATCCACCTCCTGCAAAGTGTTTTCCAACCACTCTAACTGGTTGGAATACCTTTCCATTTCAGGTTTTGGTTTGTGAATGAAAGCGGTCAATTTGAATTTGAATCTTTGATTGCTTATGATACCCAAAGTGTCATACTACCATTTGAAACTACTGTTGAGCTTCAAATCTTGTAAACATATGTCTTCTTCCTTTCCAACATTTCTATGGTTACATATGAAAGGCCCCATTTGGTTTTTAATCTTGAATTGGGTCTTCTTTCTGGCCGAGAGGAAATGGATCTCATCATAATTCAAGACTTTTCTGATGTATTCCAAAGTAGATATCCTGATTGGGAGGTGTTTGGGAAGCTTGAATGGAATTACTTGGCTTCCATATACTCTGATTTATGTATGGTTCTGGTATAAATACCAATCTCCTATTTTATTTTGATCTGATAAGTATAATACCTTTTTTATATCTTCACTGGTTTTGGGATGAATGTTACTACTTAGCATATTAACAACTAGATAAATAAATAAACCAATCAATCAATGAAGTCTTTGTAACTGAATTCTGTGGAATCCTTTCTGATCAAGGATGTCCACAAGACAATGGATTGGGGATTACCCTCTGTGTCCAGTGTTTGGAGGTTGACTGCAAACCTTTTTGATTGAAAATATAAAAACATGTGGAACAAAACTGAGGAGTATTCGAAAGATCCTTCTTCTGGAAGCTTTACTAGCTGACATGCATCATGTTTGCTAGGAATTGGGAAAAGTTGAAGGTTATAGAAGGAGGCTGGTTTGGGCTAAAGATAGAGAGGAAACCTAGGATGGATTCATCTAAATGTTCATGAGTAATGTATCCTAATATACAACATAACATGGTAACAATTTTCTTGGTTTGTTCTGGGAACATGATAGTAGAGTATGGTGGGTTCTTTTTAGGAATTTGAGCTGTTTCAGGGAGGAAGGTTTGGAAGATTTGATACCTCTTAGGGAAGTCTATCTTTCGGTAAAGCTAAGTGAAAGTATCAATGGAGAAGGGAACTCCCTTTGGTTGTGGTTGAATTTGCAGCATTTGATTGATAGATTGAACAATGACAGTAAATAGGTTTTCTTGGGCTAGGGTGACTATGGCTCTTTCATTTGGAAAATAGTTTTTTTTCATAGTCTGATAATTTCAGGGAGCTGGTAGGTCTATGGCAATATGTATTTAAGCAAGTTTGACTCCCACATATGGATATCATTAGCCTAGTGAGGTATTTGTCATGGCTCCAGTAGTGGAGCTCCAAAAGGTTGGAATTTGTCATTATATCAATAATTTTATAGTATTTATCAGCCAAGGGTAGGTGTTTGACATTTGCTACTGAGGGTTCAAGAGGATTTACAATTAGAACACTCTGAGAATCCATTAATTGGGTTTAATTTATCAACTTTTGAGTTCAATTGATGGAGCAGTGTACTAGAATAACCTAGAAAATAGTGAATTTCAGTTGCACAGGGGTCCAGGTGGTAGCAGGGGCTCTGTTTCGGGTTGGTGATAGCTTTTGGTATTTTCTCACAAGTTCAGTGACAATGGTGAAATAAAAAATTCTAAGGGTTTTTGTTACTTCTCCTTCTTTGGGAATTAGCGGGTTTTCTCATAGCACGACGGTTAATTACATATCCTGGTAGTTTATCGCACAATGCTTGGAGGTAGTTTGATAGTTTATCACATCGCGTAAAGGTGGTATGCTAGTTTGGGGCCAGGGGATGTGATGCAATGTGGTGGCGTCACGTGGCAGGGGAGGGGATGGGTAAAACCACCCATTTCACAACCTTTCCTTTGTTCTAAAGGTCGGATGTTGGGGGTATGAAAATGCGTATTCGGTGTTAGATCTGAAAAATAACGATGAGACCGATGGAAGAGATAAGGGGTTATGATAGGTGCGACCCAGGGATATTTTATGTGGAGGGGTATGATAGGTTTAATAATATATGTTAGGGTTGGGGAGTTATGAAGTGGGGGTTAAATTTAATTAAAAGAAGTCTTTTAATTAAACTTTATCAAACGGAGTGAGTAAAGGGGAAAGGGATTTCAAAAGGAACAAGGGTTTCTAGGAGGGGAAAAATATTAGGGAATGAAAAGTAATGAAGGGGTAATGAAGGGAATATGTAAATAAGGGGTAAGTTATGAAACAAATTACTTAGGAAATGAGTGTGAAGGGAAAATGAATGGGGGGAAATTAGTGAATGAGCTTTAATATTCAAGACTAATATTATATTAAACTTTTGGGTAAATACCCAAAGTAATATATAACTTTTGTGAATGTCCTCCTTCTTTGATAATTCCTCTTGCTCATGAAACATAGGATTGAGCATGTTCAAGGTGCATTTGAGTTAGCAACCTTATGCATTCCAAAACCTATTTTACCTACCCTTTATTTACCCTAGAATTTTTTATCTCCTTTATTGGGTGACCCTTTTTATTTTCTTTTGATATGAAAACTAACTTATTTCTAACCTTATATCTTCCAATGGCTCAGATTAAACTCATGAGCTCATTTCATTCTCTACCTAACTAATAATTTGGCAAGATTAAATGGTTTGGTCAGATTTTTATTCACTAACTATTTTGATATAAAATTTAAAGCATGAGTAATCAAGATTGAACTGTGTGATCATCATGAATTGTGGCATTTTGAACAAGATGCACACAATTTTATTTGCAAAAAGTAAACTAAGAGTAGTGGAATTTGAACATGTAACACTTTCAAAATTTATTTTTGTTTCTTTTTGTCGGGTTCATATTTCATATCTATTTTATCTTCTTTCTTTTGGTCCTTATATATATAATTTGTTTTAGTACATACCCTCTTTTGATTTTTTAATATGGAAAACAGTTACAAGAAGCAAAGGTATGTACAATCTTACATGACTTAACACAGTCAATTCAAAATTATGATCCCTGTTATTATAGGAACCTAAGAATGTCTCCACATGGGGATGGCATCTCCATGTGATATGTCAAGAACTTTCTGATCAGTTCCCTTGGAACTATGTTTGTGCTTTACATGGAACTACTTTCTATGATCTCCTTTATTCAAACATATGATATTATACCTTTTAAAGCTTAACATTCCCTTTTCAGGCTTCGACTTCAGAAGATTATCACCCACTCCAATCTAAACTTTGCTATGGTATTTACAGTGAATAGAACTGATGAACTACTGATTAATCTAGTGGAAAATAGTGCTTCAACGTTCGACCATTGACTCGTCCACTTTGTAAGTCTGCCACATCTAATTCTTTTAATAAAAATGCACTATTGCCTTTGTAACCATAATTAACATATGGGCCTTTCCAGAAAAATTCAAATTTCCCATGTTTCCCTTTGTCCTCCCTTCTGGAATCCGATTTTAGTACTTGATCAACTATATAGAAATCTTATGCTTTATTTTTCTTATCAAATATATTCTTCATTTTTTCTTGAATTACTTGGGATTTGATATAAACTTCTTCCCTAGTTTGCTGTAAATGAATTGTTTGGTTTATCCTACTTTGGATGCCATTTGGTTCTACTTGTAGCTCTTGAATAATTTTCATCGTTGCTACTCCTAATGAGGATGGAAAAAAATATCTATCCCATATACCAATTGATAATGAGATGTGCCAATGGTTTTCTTAGTAGTAAGCTTGTTTACCCATAGCGCATTTACCAACTTTTTGTTCCAGGTTTTCTTGGTAGCATCTAACAACTTCATGATGATGTTGACTAGGATTTTGTTTGAATATTATCCTAGTCCATTACCTTAAGGGTAATAGGCAGTGGAATGTCCTAGTGTGATATGGTATCAGTTACAAAAATCTACCATTTTCTTAGATTTGAAGGCAGCAACATTATAAGTGATAAGCTTTTGTCGGCACCCAAATATAGAAAGGATGTTGTTCGCAAGAAATGAAATAATGAAAAATTATGTGGCTTGTCTAGAAGGGATGGCCTCTATCCACTTGATGAAGTAGTCAGTGGCTGTCAAAATCCATTTATGCTGGGCAGAGGAGGGTGGGTGAATTTCCCCAATGAAGTCTAAACTCCATTGTAGAAAATGCATTTCTACTGAGATAGGTTTGAGGGGTAATGGTAAGAGTTTATTCTTGCCTTCAAATATTTGGACTTTGTGAGAGGAGGTCACATATTTTCGGACATATACAAAAAGGTTGGGCTAGTAAAAAAAATGCCCTTAAAAATCTTATCAGCAGTTGTTTTCTAGTATAGGTGTCCCCCACAATCCCCTGCATGAAATTCTTGCATGACTTTGTCAGCTTCATCTTTTAATAAACAATTTAACAAGATGCCACCATTATCTTTCCAAAATAAAACATTATCTAAGATATAATATTTCATTGCTTTAATTTTTAGGAATTTACTTTTAGTTCTGGATAAACCAGGATGAGCTTGTAGGTTGAGTAAAATGAAAATAATGTCTACATACCATGGTGAATCTATGAAAGCTTAACTAATTTGTGGAGTCACCATCTCTTCCTAATCATTTATGGCAATAATGAAATTTATGTCTAAGGCTTGACAGTAGGGGTTTGGCCAAACCTTGGCCTTTAATCCATTTGCCTCTTTTTCCATCAGGCCCATTTTGAGTTAGAATGTCCATTACAACTGAGCTTGGAACATATGCTATTATGTGAGAGTGTTAGGCCCCTATACTACTACTGTAACCCCTTATTGTTATCAGTACAACCCACTTATCATATTGATGTACCCATGTAGTGCCCATATTGTTATTATTGTACCCCATAGAAGCCCACTATTGTTATTATTGTGCCCTTACATTATTATTGTTATGTTGGCTCTGATTATGTTATGACCCCTTAGACTCCTATATATAGAAAGGAGGTCTTTTCATTTGTATCATCGAAGAATTGTTCATTTATGTAATATAAAGGAAGCTACCCCCTTGAAGAGGCTTAATTATAAGGTGTTGATCTATCTTTTCTATCTTTCTTGAAGCTAGTTTCATAAAATTTGGTATCAGAGGTTTGGATTCTAGGGTTTCGCTACTGCAAATAGGTCATCATGGCATTTTCACCATAACGTTTTTCTACGACATTTCAGAAGCTAAAACAAAAAACCCATTTGAGAAGAAATTACGTTAAACCTCTAATCCGAATTTCAGATATTTTCATGCTATATGTGGCGAGATATGATCTGAGGAAGTTGGTATTTTTGCAGATTACTTAATTACATTCCAAACAGGTGACCTCGGGAAAATCATCATAACTTTCTCTCTAAGTATCGGATTGAAATTTCATAAGAACGTACAGAAAGAGGATGGACTGTAGCTTCTTGTATATGTATTTCAGAGCCAAAGGTCGAAATGGTGACACGTGCCTATGCAACAGACGCAGAAGAATGAACAATAAAATCTGGTACAAGAGATAGAGGACAAACAAGCAACATCAGGTCAAACGAAGAAAGCCTCACCACCAACATGCAAATCCATTGCTATAGAAAGGCCCAAGATTGAGCTGCCTAGCCATAGAATCAATGTGCAAATACAATATATGAAATATCACGCACTGATCAACAAATTTATAGGTTTCTTGCCAACTGAAAAAGCCCTGCAAGGCTCGATAATTACGAAGTGGAAGCCCAAAGGTCATGTAACTCTACAGCTGGGCCCTATAGGCTTCTTCACAGCCACTTTCAACTACCTTGAAGATAGAAACAAGGTACTAGACGGAGGATCCTACTTCTTCAACGTAGCATGCCTTTATCTATGAGACTGGGTAGAAATATTTAACCCTGACAAAGAAGACTTCAGTTCGGCACCAGTCTAGATCTGCATGTACTCGCTTCCACTAGAATATTGGGAAGAGGATTCTATAAAAGCCATCAGCAATGGCTTAGGCCAGTTCATTAAGGCTGCAGAGGAAACTAAACTTCGAAGATACACTTCATATGCACGGATCTGCGTCTACATGAAGTTGGGCCATGCGCTACCGGACATGGTAAGTCTACTGCATGATGACTTTGAATGGATTTAGCCCCTTGATTATGAACATGTACCCTTCCATTGCAAGAGATTCCATGCTCACGGTCACCTCTTTCATGGCTGTCCCTTAAACATGTCACCTAGAAACATAAAAACTGGAAACAAACCTAATTCCGATGGATTCACCAAGGTAGCTCGTCGGAAAAGGCATACTAAAAAACCCCCCTCAGCACCCAAAACTACTATACCAGCTTCTAATTTTCCATGCTCAAGCAACAACTTTGATATCTTGACAAATCTGGAACAGCCTGATTCAGATATGCCCAAGCCAGCAAAGATAAGCACAGATCCACACAATCATACATCCGCCACCCCTACCCACTCCAAAACCAGTCATCCTTTGAATATCATCTCCTTTGAAAAGCCTGCTTCAGATCTGCAAAACAACACCAACCCTATTCAACACAAAGTACTATGGTTTGAAAAGATAATGGAAATTGATGATACTCAGGCAGAACCTACTCAATCTCTCACTCAACAGGAAGAAGGCAATCAACAAAGCTCAATGGAAGAACTAGAAAGCTTTGATCTTGGGGAAATACACATTTTCAGTCTTGAGCAAGCTTGGAAACGGAAGGAGTTCGACACAATATTGGAAAGACAATTGGAAAATCTAGAAGTAGTGATCACATGAATGCATCAGCATAACACTCTGGGCATACAACAAGGAGGCCGATGGGATGGAAAACATATCATCAAAGAGGGGAAGAAAAGAGGCAGGAAGACAAATTTATAGTGCACCATTTTAATCGGGGAAATGCTCATGGAATCGGGTAGATGCTCTAAGTTGACCAAATATTATCGGTCCCTACCTACCAGTCAACCATGAAGCTAATCTCATGGAATGTAAGACGACTTAACGGTCCCGGGAAGTACAGAATGATGAAGAACATGATTCAGAAAGAACAACCATACATTATATTTATGCAAGAAACAAAATGTAGCTCTAGTATTTTAGAATCCATACTATCCAAAGCCTGGGCAGGATGTCAAAAAGTTACAGTTGATGCAATAGGTGCCTTGGGAGGGTTAGCCATAGCTTGGAACACTTAGTAGGTCTCCTTAACAAACTTCGATGCCTCGCATCACTTCATACATGCAATGTTCCACCTGGTTGGCACCAACATACATGGGCATTTAACCAATGTTTACTTTCCACAAGAAAGTACACAAAAACATAAGCTATTAGAAACATTGGAAATTCTCAATGCTACAAGAACTCATGCACTCCAATTAACAGGTGATGACTTCAATATGATCACACGGTTGGAGGAAAAATTGGGGGGTAGAAGAAAACTGGAAAAAGAAAGCAATGACTTCAAAGTCTATATTCAACAAAATGGACTAACAGATTTACATTTTGACAACGGCATCTTTACCTGGAACAACAAGAGATCTGGTACTCAGCAAATCACATCCAGGTTGGACAGATTTCTAATCTCAGACAACTTCGTCCATCTTGGTGGCAACATGTGTGCTTCAATCCTACCGCTAGCTGGATCGGATCACTGGCCCATCTCTCTGCAATGGAAAAATCCAGGAAACTCAAACAGAAAACCCTTCAAGTTTGAAGCTTTTTGGCTCACCCACCCTGAGTTTAATACAGTAGTCAAAAAAACGTGGGAAAGTTTCATAACCAATGGAGGCTCTCTCATGTACCAATTCCAATAAAGATTGAAGCATATTAAAAAACAAATCAAAATCTAGAACTATAAAATCTTTGGCAACATTTTTCAGGAGAAGAAAGCGCTTGAGCAGAGCATGGTAGAGCTACAACAAAAGATCATCCTAGAGGGCAGAACAGAGGAGTATGCTAGACAAGAACAAATAATGATAACACAACTAGATGAACGAGGAAGACAAGAGGAAATGCTAGGGAGACAAAAGTCCGGAATTAGATGGTTGAAAGAAGGGGAATGAAATACCAATTTTTTTCACCATACAACCATACAAAGAAGAATGAATAACACAATCTCTCACATTCAAAATTCATAGGGCAGAAAAATGGAGAAATAGGGAGATATAGAGGAAGAGCTCATAAATCACTTCAAAACTGTTCATCAAGAGTAGCACACAGATAGAAAGCAAGCAATCAATGAAATACTCAAGCATATTCCTAAACTCATCACGGAGGAGCATAATCAACTTCTGTTAAGACTAGTCACCATCTTGGAGGTCAAAGAAGCTTCAAATCAATTGAAGGCTGGGAAAGTGCCGGGTCCTGACGGCTTCATGTCCAACTTTTACCACCACTTTTGGTATTTAATCAAAGTAGATGTCTGGAATGTGGTAGAAGAATCTAGAGTCATACACTAGTTACTCCCTTCGCTCAATGCAAGCTTCATCGCCCTTATTCCTAAAGTTGCTCAACCAAGCACTCCAGAGAAGTTAAGGCCTATTTCCCTTTGCAATGTTATTTATAATATTATCTCAAAAGTCATAGCCAATCGCCTCAAATCGCTCCTCCCTCTTCTCATCTGCCCAGAGCAATCTGGGTATGTCAAAGGTCGCCAAATTCTGGATGGCATTATTCTCACTCATGAAACCATCCACTCTCTCAAAAAAAGCAAATAGGTCAGAATGCTGCTGAAAATCGACCTTTCTAAAGCCTTTGATAAGCTTAGCTGGACTTACATAAAGAGCGTGCTAACAACCTTTGGATTCAGCCCGACCTATGTAAGGTGGACAATGACCCTTGTGTCCTCTTTGCTATGCTTTATCCTTGTTAATGGTATCCCCTCTAAACTGTATCACTCGTCAAGGGGCATTCATCAAGGGGACCCTCTATCCCCATTTCTTTTCATCATTATGGCTGAGGCTCTTGGCCATCTCATAAAGCACTCTGCTCATTCTTATGATCTTAGAGGTCTCTCTGTCCATGGCTCCATTGTTATTACACATTAGCAATTTATTGATGACAATATGCTCTTTGGTCACCCCTCTGTTAATGAAGCCAAAACCTTCAAAGTACTTCTAGACACATTCTCAGCTGCTTTCGGCACAACCATCAATACCAACAAATCTCAAATTTTTTTCTTCAACACCTCTATTACCACCCAAAGGACCATTTCTCGAATCATAGGCTTCCCTCAAGCCAAGCTTCCTTCTCATTATTTAGGAGCACCACTCATTGATTCCACCTTAAAGCATGTCTCTTGGCATCAACTCTTGGAGGAAATGGACAATCGGCTCCAGTCTTGGATTCATAGGACTCTTAACATGACAAGCAGATTAGTCTTGATTAAAGTAGTTCTACAATCCATGCCCCTCTATTTGTTCTCTGTACTTGCTGCTCTGAAATGGGTACTAAAGAGAGTTAGGAATCTGCAATGCAACTTCTTATGGGGTTCTACAGGACAAAACAGAAAAATGGGCCTTGGTCAAGTGGGAAAAGGTTTGCAAGACTAAAAAGCACGGGGATCTCGACTTGTGCGATCCACAACACAACAACATCTTGATGGGAGCCAAAATATGGTGGCAATGGGTCTCTGGTGCATAGAAGCCATGGGTGCAATTATGGACAAGAAAGTATGCCAACAACCGACCGCAACAAGAACTAATAAGGATAACTACCATACCCAAAGGATCTTTAATTTGGAACGCGACCAAGCAACACAAAGACATCAACCATCAGCATAGCTTCTGGGAGATAAGGGATGGGAGAACAACACGTTTTTGGACGGATTCCTGGCAATAGCGACCCAAAATTGCAGTACTCATACCAGGAACAAATCATAATAGAAATGACACTAATCAGGAGAACACTGTAGCATATTACTGGAATCCTAGCAATACACAGGGATTTAGGCAATGGAAACCGGTGGAGCAAATAGTAAAACAAGAAGCAGAAGCTTACAGCGGGGAGATACACAAAGAGCTTACCAATAGGAAAATTAAAGTTAATACAGGTAGTGATGTTCTAAGATGGGGTTACACACCGAGAGGAACATATACCACCAAAGAAGCTTACGAGATAATGTCTCACTCTCAGGATCCAATTGATCCTACCTGGAATAGTATATGGACAACTGGGATTTGGCCCAAAGTCTCCACCTTCATCTGGTTGTTGTATCATGGGAGAATTCTCACGTGGGACAACTTAATCAAACGAGGATTTCATGGTCCTTCTTATTGCCCCAATTGTCAGAACAATGAAGAAACCATTCAACACCTCATGGATTCCTGCCACATGGCCAACCAGCTCTGGGAAAAGCTCACTTTCAGATGCCAGAGACCCTGTAGACTTCTTGGGGATATCAGAAGCACCATTAGCAATTGGAATCCAGAGCCATACAATAGAAAAATTCTCAACATGTTGTGGACCATCTTGCCAGATTTCCCACTTTGGAAAATCTGGAAGGAAAGAAATAAACGAATTTTTAAAAATCATAAAACTTCCATAGAAATCATATGGAATAACCTATGTCAGAATATCAAAGAAACTCTAGCTTTACATGAATGGATGACTGAGGACTTTCCAACACAGCCACAAGAACTAAGCATATGGGATAATTGGAATATACAACTCCCACAAGCTCAATTGAACTCCAATAGACCTCATAATGTAACCAGACCACCCTTGCATTGGATTCACCCCCCAAAGAAAGTGATCAAACTTAATTTTGATGGTGCTTCCAAGGGAAACCTAGGCAAAGCAGGATTTGGAGGCATATTTAGGAATCATGAGGGCCAACCACTTCTACTGTACTTTGGATCCATAGGATGGGACACGAACAACTCGACAAAACTGGAAGGACTATGGTAGGTATGCAACTAGCTGATCAACACAATTTTTATCCCATACTTATAGAAGGAGACACTCAAATCCTTCTCAACATGGCCACACTAATCCAACAAGGAAATGCGGCTTCACGAGTTGCCCACAACTGGAGATTATTAGCAAGGCTTGAAACTTTAGAGACATGGATAAGAAATAGAAGAGCAATAACTTTTATGCATGTTAAAAGGGACAGTAACAAAATTGTTGATCTCCTAGCAAACATTGGAGTTGATCAGGACCAAATTCTACATTACGGCCCTCTCAACATCATCGATGATCATAATCAACTACAAATTTGCACTGACCTAGTGCACAAGGAATCTCAACCCCCGGATGCAGGTCATAATTAACAATAATATGCGATTGCGATCATATCACATCACAATATCGGTAGATCGCAGAATAGGGAGACCAAAGGGAAAGGCATTAACATATAGTGATATGCGATTACGATCAGATCGCATCACATTATCACATCGGCAGAAGCGAAGGGGTATAGCCTTCACACCTTCTTATGTGCAATGCGATGATGCAGACCCGGCGATGGATTGCAAAATGGGGAGACCAGAGGGCAAGGCCTTTACATATAGCGATATGTGATCAGATCGCATCGGCGGAAACCAAGGGGTGGAGCCTTTATACCTTCATATGTGTGATGCAATGATGTGGACCCGATGGTGGATCGCAACATGGGGAGACCAAAGGGTAAGGCTCTTACATATAGCGATATGCGATTGCGATAAGATCACATTGCAACATCGCATTGGTGGAAACCAAGGGACGGAGAATAGGCAGGGGTTACTTGTTGATAGTTCGAGGCCAACTGTGGCTACCCAGGTGTTCATTATCTGTTTTTTTTTGTTTTTTGCTAGTGTTGCTTGGGTTCTGGTTTCCTATCTGGACTAATCGTCAAGGAACCATCTTATTGTTTCTTTTGTGGGGTCTGGACTTGAGAAGTCATACCATCTTTGAGGTTTCTGCTATCACTAGACTGGTTTCCCCAATGTTGGGGTAGTCGAGATTTTGCTGATACTCTACGATACCTTGGTCGAGGCCTTGTCCTCTTTGTATCTTTTTGTACATATTAATAGATGACTTTTACTTAGAATTAAAAAAAAGAGAGTATCTTTCAGTTTCCTAATTCTGTCTTTCCCCAAAAGACCTCGCCTTTGAATTTATTGATCAATTGCACATCAAAATCAAAGGAACATTCATATTTGTTATTAATTTAGGAAGTAATTTATTAATGTACACCAAGGATTAATATACCATATAACCCACCACAATATAACCCTTAGAACATGCTATTTTCCTAAAAAAAGCATTTGTTATTTTGAATTCCTCTCCACCATCAACATTCACATTGAGTGGACAAGTCCAAACATTTCAATCTCAATTTGGTGTATGAGGTGGTGTTCTTGTACATTAAAAAATGTTAGAGGTAGGTACCTTTTCATTCTAGAGATTAAGCTATGAATTTCACTCCTCAAATACTTTATATATTCTTTGTGTATTTCTTTAGATGAAAACCACATACATATAATGCAAGAAAATCACAAGATCAAAAAAGTTTATAGATTGCAAGTAAAACACACGTAAACAAGTTATACAACCAATATTTTGCACATAAATCATTAAATACCTTATGTCTTTTCAATATAATATGTAAATTGTTTTATGTTGTTGTTAAAGATATCTATAAGAGATATATGTATATCATAATATATCAAAATAAAGTAAACAAAAAAAAAATAGTAAAATGATTACCAGTGTAGAAATATAGCAAAATACTTACTTTAATGAAGGTATGCAAGTCATGAGTTTTTACTCCACCAAATTCAACTTCATTAAGATATTATATAAGTTTCAAGGAATTATCATGGGAAATTTAATTTTATGAATGAACCCTCTTACAATGTTTTTTTTTGCTCTGTACATAACCATGGAAGTGTATCTCATTATCCATCAGCATGTAATAAATCGCATATTTTATTGCATGATTGGCTTACTCAACATCATTACAAATTTTGAATTATTTTCCTTTTCATTCCTTCCATTAAAGATTCCCCATAATGTTTTTGTTACATTTTTCCCAATATGCATTGCTCCAAACAAATGCGCTATTTGTAGGTATTTATAGTAGGGCAACCTACTAAATTCTACACTATAAATTTTCATTCCTTATGGTACCCCATTAACACTTTGACATCCTTTATGAAACAAAAATGAAATAATAATAATAATAATAATTAGATAAAATGAATAAAATACGTATAAAATTTGTAAAACATTGTATACGCTACATAAACTAATTACTTTCCTCATGATTTCCATTATATTCAAACTTCCATAGTTAACCTGTCATTCTTCTTTGTTTTATTCAAATATATTATTTACTATTTAAAATATAATTTTCAATAGTTCAATACATATGGTTCTTAGATAGGGAGTGGCTATACTCATCAAAAACATTCTTTCCTAAACATCTTAAATGATTGTTAGGTCCCTATACTACTAGTGTAGCCCCTTATTATTATTAGTGAAACCCTCTTATTGTATTGTTGTGCCCATGTAGTCCCCATATTGGTATTATTGTGCCCCATAGAATCCCACTATTTTTATTGTTGTGCCCTTACATTATTATTTTTATGTCAGCTTTGATTATATTATGACCCCTTAGATTCCTATATATAGAAAGAAGGTCTTTTCATTTGTATGATCGAAGAATTATTCATTTGTGTAATGTAAAGGAGGTTTTCACCTCAAAGAGGCTTATTTTGAAGTCGTTGATCTAGATCTTCTTCTAATTTGTGAGATGGTTCCATAACATTTGGTAGTAGAGCTTTGGATTCTAGGGTTTCGCTTCTTCAAACAGGCCATCGTGGAATTTCCACTATAACCTTTTTTCTACGAAGCTTCAAAAGTTGAAATTAAAATTCATTTGAGCTGAAATATTGATGAACCTAATGTTCAAATTTCATAAATTATCTCACTATATTTTCAGAGATACGATACAAGGACATTAGGGTTTCTACAGGCTCCTCAATTCCATCTCAAATAGGTGACCTTCGGAAAATCATCATAAATTTCTCTCTGAGCATGAGATTCAAATTTCATAAATAGTGACAGAAAAAGCCGAAGTGTAGTTTGTTGGGCATTGTTTTCAAGGAAAGAGGTAGAAATAGTGACACATGGAACTTTGTACATGTTCACTCTACTCAACTAGTCTATAATCAGGTCATCGTGGGGGATTAGGCATAACTCTTTCTTGAAGAATCCAATCACGATCAAACCTGCGGGTTTGGAAAGAGGACTCCGAGGGTTACCACAAGACACAATTTTAAAACTTGTAGATCCAAAATTACAGAGTTAAAGTGGTTTCAAGATCGAGCTCCTAAAAGAAAGAAACAAAGATATGAAGAAGTTTGATGGCAAGGGTTCGGTAACTTTGATACTACAGATGGAGCAATATTTTGATCTACATGCTGTGCAATTGTTACAAAAGGTACGTTTTGCATCTTTATATTTAGAACTAAATCAATTTTCATTGTATAGAGAGCTTTATTCTCGTAAACGACTTGTCACCTAGTCAAATTCCATGGAGGAAATGATAGCACATGATGAGGATACAAAGAGAAACACCTTCTTCAACTAACTGATAAATCTAAAATAAAAGGGTTCAATGGTAGAGCACACTGAGGACTTCCAAAAATTGAATATAAGGTTAAATGATATTCTATAGAAGGAGATGATTGATGTATTTATAAGGACTTTAAATGATAACATTCAACATGAGGTTCGTCTTTGGGAACCTGATTCATTGGATAAGGCATTCAAGTTGACAAGAAAAAATGAAAGAAAAATTATGGCAACAAGGAATCCTACCAATCACAAAGATAAAGATGGAAGTTTTGTTTCTCCTAGCCTTCCACAACCTACAAGGTTGACACCACAAAAATTGGAAGAAAAAAGAGAAAAAGGGCTTTGTTACACTTGTGATAGAAAATACACTAAAGGTCATAAGTGTGTTGAGAAGAAATTATTTTACATAGATTATGAAGAGGAGCAAGAAAAGGATCAATAAATGTCAAAAGAAGAGGATATACACCAAGAACCAAACCCATAGAAAGAAGAAATGAATCCGACCATATCTTGTAGTGCATTGGGAGGAGTTACCGCTCCTCAAACTCTCAAGATAGATGGGAAAACAGAGATAGTGAACAAATGTTTGGAAGGATATCTTCATTGATTTGTATCTAATAAAAAACCATAATGGATCAAGTGGTTACCTCTAGTTTAATGGTGGTATAACACTTCAATAGAAATGACCCCATTTATGGCACTTTATGGATATCATACACCATACATCACATAATCTTTAAGAGAAAATTCTAAGGTTCAAGCAATGGAAGATCACATCAAGCATCAACAACAAGTGCTCCAAATCTTAAAGGATAACCTCACTTTGGTGGAGAATCAAATGAAAAAACATGCATATCAAGATTGTATGGAAAGAAGTTTTGATGTAGGCAACTCGATATTTTACGGCTACAACCATACAAACAAATGTCCCTTAAACAAGATAAGAAGGATAATAAATTATCACCAAAGTACTATGGTCCTTACATGATTTTGTAAAATATTGGTATTATCGCATACAAATTGGAGCTTCTGCATCTTCCCGAGTGCAACTAGTTATCCATGTTTCATGCTTAAAGAAGGTTATAGGTGACAAGCTCCTAGTTCAAGCAATATTGCTGGAACTTGACGAGGAAGGAAAAATCATATTTGAACCTTAAGTAGTCATGGAAATAAGAACCTGATAGCTATGAAATCGATCAAATTCAGAGTATCTCATCAAGTGGAAGAACTTAACCTCTAAAGATTCCACATGGGAGGATGATAATTTTATACAGAAGCATCCAAAACTACTCAAGCGTTGAGGACAACACTTTTTGAAGGAGAGGGGCATGTTAGGTCCCTATACTACTATTGAAGCCCATTATTGTTATTAGTGCAACCCACTTATTGTATTATTGTATCCATGTAGTCTCCATATTGCTATTATTTTGCCCCACAGAAGCCCATTGTTGTTATTGGTGTGCCCTTACATTATTATTTTTATGTCAGCTTTGATTATATTGTGACCGCTTAGATTCTTATATGTAGAAAGGAGGTCTTGTCATTTGTATGATCGAAGAATTGTTTAGTTATGTAATGTAAAAGAGGTTCCCCCTCGAAGAGGTTTATTTTGAAGTCATTGATCGATCTCTTTTTCTATTTTGTGAGTTGGTTGCATAACAATGACAAGATTTCATTCTAGGACCATAAACTAGACATGAACATTTGCCCTTTTTTTTTAGCCCTACAAGATATGGATTAATGTTAGTATCAATTATATACTAATGAATTATTTAAAACTCATGGGTTATTTTTTGATAATATTATATACTAGTGAAATACATGTCTACATTACATGCCACATAAAAGCATTAGACCTAAGAAAAAATCTATTGTATATTTAAGGTTTCGATGGAATTGAATTTGAATTTCCCTTATTGGGCTAGAGATGTTGTACATGGTGATGCCATTTGATAGGTATAGTAACTATTCAATTAGAGGCTAAATGTAAACATTCATATTTTTAATTTGGTATTTACCTAATTGATTGAAAATAAACATAATTACCACTTTTTGTATGTGTGTATAAAAAAGTTACCTATAAGAGTATCCCAGTCCTATTTCATTATTTTGATTAAAAGAAAGATTAATCTTCCAACTTTTAATATGGACTAACCATATAAGCATATCTAGAATGAATCCACTTAAACTAGGATCTAGCATAGGTTGAGAGGGATAAAATGTCTAGAAGTGTACACTTATTTTAAGTTTTTCACATTTAATTACTCATAGATTTAAATATGAAATTAAGATAAATTTATGACAGGTTAAAAATCTAAATGTTTAAACACACACACACACACACACACACACACACACATATATATAATGTTTTTCAAAATCTAAAAATAATTGGAAATTTTTTCCATGTATAGTTATATAGAATTTCTAACATGCCTCACTAGTTCGCTGATAAATTGGCGCCAATGAGTGATTTGTGTGCCATAAGGTTGTGTTGTGTGCCACAAGGTTGTGTTTTTTTTTTTTTTTTTTTCTGCATAAAACTAAGCTATTTATATTACATAAACTGAAGCATTACAGTCAAAAATACAGTAGGCCGAGGCCTTGAATCTCCATGGAGAATTCTCTGGAAAACTATGAAAAAAGTACAGTTCTAACCAGCTCGCCGAGACCATTTTAAATCGACACAGTGGCATTTCAGCCAACACACTGGACATTGACATTGCAGACTAATTGACACAATGACATAACAGACACGTTGACACCTTGACACTTGGACTTGCTATGATGCCGACACCTAGACAGCAGATATACCGACACTTGGAAAAAGAAGGGAAGAACAGAGAACCGGAGGTCTGGGTTATCATTCATCATCCGTTTCATATGGCTCGTCCTCCTTCCCGGGCCGAGGTTCTGTGCTGTTGGCTTCCCTAACTGGCTGATTACCTCCTTCCTGCATTCTGGCCAGCTGAATCGTGGAGGTACTCGCTTCCTTTGTCTGAGGAGGGTACCTGAAATCTACCTTAGGCACCTCCATATTCAATCTTGGCATAGTGAGACTATCCCTTTGCCGGCGAGCGTCGCTGCAATGCTCCACCGTGACTGAAACAATCAGTGTGTTGTCCGCAAATGTGCAGGGAATGCGATATTTAATCGCAGGGTGCTCTGTATGCCCACACTCCCGGGGTTCTTGGCTGAATTGCCTGTTGAAAGACCGTTGCAGGTGGCCGCTATGGATCCAGGGATCGTCCTCTGAGGAGGCCGGAGGAGTGGCTCTCCTCTGCGTTGGAGGGCGACCCCGTGAACCTCCTCTGCCCCTCGGCCCTCTACGCTCCCCAGACATGCTAATAACCCTTACCTGCACCTCTGCAGAGATTCTTCGCCCTGACAGAGGGTGCTCTGTAGCTCTCAACTTCTGCTCAGGTGTCTGCGCATAGTGCGGGGGAGCCGTCGTCTTATAGACCGCCATGAGCGCCTGACCTGGTGGAGCATTAACTGGCGTTTGAGCTCTGGCTATCGTTCCCAGGAATGTCTGTGCCGCCATTACTTCCCTGTGTATCGAATGGACTAACGCCTGGACGGAAATCCTGTGCGCATTTATGGTTCGGGCATGCTGGGGTGTGGTGGCTCGTCCGGGCTGACAACTGCCCATGTGACTTGCCACGCAGCACCCCAGCTGCCATTTACTCCGTTCGCTCACCCGCATCCGGGGCACAAGGTTGTGTTATTAGAGAAGTATTTTAGAAATAAATTAGCCTTGTCAAATATATAAGAATTAAAGCTAAGTTACTTATCTATAAAAATTTAAGTGATTTATATTTAATTCCCTTATAAAAGTATTTTTAAAAATAAGTAAATGTAAAAAATGTTTCCATACATTATTGCATATGGAGTTTAAATTTGACGTGAATTTACCCATATTTTACTTAATCATCAAATATCGACCATTTTAAAATGTGCACAACAATGATGAAATTTAATTTCTAAAACCATCATTTTGAGAGGTGAGTTAAAAACTATACATACACACACACACAAAGACACACAAGCAATTCCAAATAAGATTGTAGAAAATAAAGTGAGTAAGAAACTAATAGTATTGTTGGTTCACACTCCTATAAGAATTAACCTATGTGTACCCACAATAGTAAGATCCCAATATGAGACTCTAAGATAAGAAAACAATACTCCCATAGTGTGAAGGCTCCAAATTATGCACATAATCACCCATAGTAGGTCTCCAAAATACACACATAATCACCCATAGTGGCTGATTGAACATGTTAGAAAAGCATTATGTCTATCTCCACTCCCATCATGCAATCATGCATTATACACACTAAATCCTAGAACTTAAAGGTTGAGACTCAAGTGACATGCCCACACCCATGGGCCATTGATTTGGTATATGAATCACTAAGTTACGAGGATAGAGAAATCAAAATTGAAGCGCCTTTTAATGGTATAATAAAAATAATACTAAGTTTTCTTATTTGTATATGTGAAGAAACAATTTTCTATTTGATTATGGGAATTTTATGAAGTCTATTTAGTGTTGGTAAATTGGTGATATTTCCCAATTTTTATAAATTTGGTCTACTTATTAGTTTCATTAAATGTCAAATGTGTGGTTACCATGCCTCTCTTGCATCTTATATTCATATTGAATCTCAAAGCAACTAGGTTTTGGCCTTTAAGGTGTTGGGGGTGTGACGAGGGGAGATTTATCCTTCTTACTAGTTCAAAGATTAAAAATTTCTTCAAAATGCATCCCCTATATATTGTTGGTGCTTAAAATTTTAGAATCCTTCCAAATTTATATTTAAAAGCTATGTCACAAGGTTCGTCAAACTTTAACTTTGAGGTTCAAATTTTGATGAACCTCATTGAACCTCATAGCTATGATAGCTATTGACCAAGTCCATAGATCAAAACTTATAACCTCATGTCACAACTCAAGCTTGTAATTTATCCTTGCAGTTTCCATGTGTGTGATATCATTTTTGATGTTTAATGATGTTGATATCTTACTATTTTAACCCATAATTCAATATATATATATATATATATATATACACACACACACACACACGAACCTAATGGAAAACCTCATCTAGACCTCATCAAAAAATTCGAATTTGAACTCAAACCGAACCTAATCATTGCCAAACCCGAATTCGAACCTCAAGCATGTCACATTGTTTAAAAATGGGTTCAATATTATTTTATTGTTTTACTATCATTCTTTAGTCCAATTCATTGTGTTGAAAGTTGAGATTGATTGTTCCTCTTCAAAATGCATTATAGTTAAAAGGTTTGACCAAATTACTTAATGACTTTTTGAGAATGATTCAACAACATTTGTAAAATACTTGAAATTACATAAATAGCAAGTATAAATAGTTGCACTAAATCATTGTTTAGTTTAAATAAACATGATTGAATATTCTCGATATTTACCTAATAATATTTACATGTATAAAATAATATTGTTGAACGATATTTTATAGATTGAATATTCTCTATATTTACCAAGTAATACTGATATCTATGAAATTATTTTGTTGAACCATATTTTATAGTCAAGTTAGTGATAAGACAAACACCAAATTTATGTTAACAAAATAATTGATTTTATATTCCCAATAGATTTTTTTTTTTTAAAATAGAACACATAATACATTATATTTAAACGTTGGTAAAAATAAATATCAAACTTTATGTGAAAAGTGGTTGTAAAAACAAATCCATCATTAAAAAAATGCGTGATGAGTAAGAATGCCAATTAATTTATTGTTTAATATATATAATGATCCTATATCTATATATATATATAATATATTATAATAAATATATATATATATATATAATATATATATAATGTATATAGTATCTTTATTTATATAAATTTATGATTTTTTTTTTAAAACATATTTAATCTTTTTTCCTTTATTCAAGTTTCTTGTGATCCATGAATGAATTAAACAAAGTCTTTCAATATATTAATAAATTATATTATTAATTTAACATTTATTGTCAAATATAGTCATTACATGAAACTAGTCTCTAATTGCTCTCTATTTAAAGCCTTTGCCATGGTCTACCTCTTCATCTGGTCCCTGATGATGAACACACTTGTTTGGTTCAAATGCATCAGCCAAAAAAATTCTCCTCATGGTGATTTCTACCGAAAGAATTTGCTTTATATTTAATCTTATTAATAAATAATATTTAGTCTTATTAAATTTAATTATTCGTTAAGATTTTTAAGATGCCAATACAACAACGTATCACACACTTGTTACGCCTTAAGGAGTTCCTCTTTGAAATGGACTCCCCTTCTTACCCACTTGTCATCCTTATGCACCCAAGATTGTACGTTAGATGAACCTCTCATCCTTATGCATCCTAATATTGTATGTTAGACGATTGAGAAAGGTTGAACCATTCAATCAAAATAAACTAGTTATGAATTTGTTACAGGTAGTTACGAATTCGTTGTAGGTATTCGATTCACATGGGTAAAGACTGGTTTGCGACCTCCACCTTCGACATAATTTTCCTCACGCCGAGGTTCAATATCTCGGGCCTGTTCAAGGATGATGTGGTGAAACAAGATGAAGTTCACTTTGACTCAGCCTGCATACAACATAATGTCAAAGCTGGAGGAGATTTCAAGTCTTTCCCCATTCAGTTTCAAGCAATGGAAGGATGGTAAGGTGAAGTTGCAGGGGTCAAACATCCACCAACTGTTATTTCACAGTGCGTCGAGCCAAAGTATCAAATCTAAGAGCTTGGTTTGCATGTGTCAAGTACTACTCAGTGCACTGCATTTGCATGATATTTGCAAGCCAAGCAATGCTCAAGCAGTTCCCACCAGCAACCATCATCAAAGTTCAGAGCATAACTTCCAGCATCATATTTTAATCCCTCATATGGCCTTGTTGTAGCTATCATGTTTCTCAACCCTATTTTAAAGGCTTTAAAACCCCATATTTCTAGGGTTTAAGTGTATTTCATTTCAAATATTCAATGCTTTATTTAGATATCTAGTTTAAGGATGTTAATTTGTTAATATGTAGTGTTTTCAATGAATTGACTCTCCTGTTTTTAGATCTATTTTTTTTGAATTCGAATTTTGGAAAAAATCCTATCAACAACTGAATCTACGTGGTTAAAATGAAACTAATGTTAAGCACAGGAATGTGCCAGGGTCTGATCCAGTAAAATTTGAAGGAACTGTGCTATTTTTGTTGTTGTAAGTGGACAAACTTTGTGAATATTCACAATTCTCAAGATTCTAACCATAAAATATTTTGCAAAACTTATATGGGTTCTTCTAAATCTTGAAGGATTTTGTATGTTATATAGAAAGTTTTTCTAAATTTTACAACAAAATAATACAGTTATGTGAAATTTGGATGAATACTCATCTTGAATGAGTGAAAATCTGGAAAAATCAATGAAATCGTCAATATTAGAGTATCTTTGGAGAAATTTTGTAGATATCTGAGCTAGAAAGAGGAGATAACACAACACACCGATCTTCCAACAACTTGGTAAGGTTTCCATGGTGCAACGCAAAGGTACACAATTTAGGTTGGATGGCAAGCTTTTAGCATATCTTGAATATAAGCATATGATTTGGTGTTGCATGGAGATCCATGCACAAGCAACTAAGAGTGTGCATATTCACTCTGATGTCTTAGTGGAGAACGCCCCTGTAGAAATGTATGGAAAATGTTGTACCATAGAGAATGCATGCAATCTGTTTAGCAAACTACACAGTGAAATGTTATTTCCTAGATGGATGTCTCGATGAGGCTTTCAAGTTGTTTCAGAAAATGCCTGCAAATAATGCGATTTCTTGGACAATGTTAATAGCTAGACGTGCTCAGAATAGGTGTTGGAGGAAGTCGTCACTCTATTTCAACAAACGCAAGTAGCGGGTTTGAAACCAAACTTAAATACTGTCGCTAGTGTTTTATCTGCTTGTGCTAACTTGACAGCTCTAGACAAAGGCATAATGATCCATGCAAAGATAATTAAGAATGAATTTCTATCTAATGTCTTTTGTTAATAGTGCCCTTTTTGACATGTATGAAAAATGTGACAACATAAAAAATGACGAAGCTATTTTACAGAATGGTTGTAGTCAATAAAGAGATTTATGCATTCCTTTCTGAGACAAATCATTTATTCAAAGTTGGCTAAATTGTGTTGACAAGTCAAGTCTGCAAGGTTTTCCGAGACATAAGGCTCGTGTTGAATGATGTTGGATGGTAGGAACAAACCTTCTGTATTGATGTTGAATGACGATTGCAAACCTTCTGCCACTATAGTGAAAACTAGATCCTTCAATTTTATCACTAAAATGTCTGCTGCATAAGAGAGTAAGTGGGAGAAGGCCTTATTGAGTTGGATCACAATGATGCCACACTTTCCTAGGTGGGCAGGTGGTATGGCATTGACAAGATGTAGAAGAAGATGAAAGGAAATAGGGTTAAAAGAACCCTAGATTGAGGTCAATGAGGAGGTTTACGAATTCTTTTTTGAGATAGGTCAAACCCAAAAACCTAAAAAATTCATGCATATTTGGTTAAAATTGTTCTCTTTCAACAAATGCAAGTAGTGGGTTTGAAACCAAATATAAAGACTATTGCTAGTGTTTTATCTACTTTTGCTAACTTGACAACTCTAGACAAAGGCATTATAGTCCATGCAAAGATAATTAGAAATGGATTTCTGTCTCATGACTTTGTTAATAGTGCCCTTCTTGACATGTATGCAAAATGTGACAACATAGAAAATGACGAAGTTGTTTTGACCAAATGCCTGAAAGAAATATTGTATCTTGGACAACAATGATGATAGCGTACGTATAGAATGGACACAATGATGAGGCCTTGAATCCTTTTCGACAAATAAGCGGTGGGTTTGAAGCCAAACACAAATACTTTTTCTAGCACCCTCCAAGCATGTGCCAACTTGGCAACTTTGGATCAAGGCAAGGAAATCCATGTGGAAATAATAAAATGCAAATTGTTAATGCAATTGTCAAGAATTAATTATAGGTTTCTAATTCACACCACCAAAAGATCCATACATTGAGCTTAATGGAGCACCTTAACATGAAATAATAATGCAACGTAGCCAATTTCAATTAGCTTCTCAAGAGTGTCTCGGATTTGCTTTAGTTCACAAACCTCTGTTATAGCCTTTAGATGCTTCATGACAAACCTTAGTTTGGTGTTTTTCCCTTTGCAAGTGCTTAGCCATCTCCATTACTCACATGGATTCCAATTAAATCCATCTATTCCCTTCAATTCTTGGTGATGTCTTCTTTTCTGTAGGAAAACCCTCTCAGAATCATGGTTGGGATTTCTATGTAATTATATTTCATACAATGGAATGAATTTATAACTTTTCTCTGAGTTCAATCTGTTGTACAAATTGGGAGGGCTATCTAGTCAATCAACTCAACTCACATTACTTTTTCTATATGGATTTTGCTTCATATTCAATTGTTGCTTCATTTACTTCTTTCATAATGATATAGAATACACGCTCTTTCTGGAACCAACCATTAACACCAATAGAAAGTTGCAGGGTGTTAGGCCCCTATACTACTAGTGTAACCCCTTATTGTTATTAGTACAACCCCCATGTAGTCCCCATATTGTTATTATTGTGCCCCATAGAAGCCCACTCTTACTATTATTGTGCCCTTACATTATTATTGTTATGTCGACTCTGATTATATTATGACCTCTTAGACTCCTATATATAGAAAGGAGGTCTTGTCACTTGTATCATCAAATAATCATTCATTTGTGTAATGTAAAGGAGGTTCCCCCTTGAAGAGGCCGAATTCTAAGGTGTTGATCTATCTTTTCTATCTTTTGTGAGTTGGTTTCATAAAACACGGTTGAAGGCTAGGTTCAATTCATGGTTTGACCCTATCTAATGTTCAAAATTTCTTGTATACATTCACATCGTGTTTTACCAAAATAATTGAAAGTGAGAATTTTTTAGTACAATAAGGCCTCATCAAAGAAAAATGAAAAATATTTCCCATGGTATGTTAGATTTTCTTATTTTATGCTTATATTTTTTGCATTTTGCTAGAATATATCATTTAAACAATGCTTTATGGGTTATTACGGATTATTTCGTTGTAATTCTTAATGGTTTTTCTCGAATTTATTTGAAATATCTTGTCATTAACACCTTTATGCATTAATATGATTGAAAATTTGGGTTAAGTTATGTTTGATTTCTATAAAGATGTTGTTGCAATTTGCAGCTTTTATGTTTTATTTTTAATGGCTATTGTGAAGATAAGATATAGGGTTTCTGCAGTTTGTAGCTAATCCCAATCTTAAGCACTATGCAATTCTACCATTGATGAAGATGGATTTAGGGGGAAGCATTTTCAATCCTATTATAATGATTATGTAGATTTCACGGAAACATCGGAGTTGCTCGATTGTTACAACATTGGAGAGAAAAGGGAAAATATGATAAATTAGAAAGTTTTACCAATGGTGAACAAGATTACTTCTCACGGACCTACTAGTCAAGGCCACTCTTTAGAGGAAATTATTCGTCAGGCACTCAGACATCTACACCTCATTCATAGGAAATTGTTGCTTCATTTACTTCTTTCATAATGATATAGAATACAAGGATCTCTCTAGAACCAACCATTAACATCAATAAAATTTTTATGGTTACACCATTGGAGAGAAAGGCACAAAATTATGTTATGTATGTTAGGGAGTAGAATTGTAATATTCCTTATGATTTTTTGTCCTGACTTATATTTTCCCTTCATACATAAGATCATTGCTTTACAAATGAAGGGTGCTCCAATTTATTAGATTATCATCCCAATGTTGATCAGAATATATTCATGCACATGTTGAAGGAATTGTTGGCTAGAGAGAATTTCCATTTTGGCAGCTTTTCATTTGAAATTTTTGATAGGACAAAAGGAGGTCCTTGTTAGAGAAGTTCAAGAGCATCTAACTATAAACCTGTTGTTTTCCATTGTCTTTATGGGTGTCTTGGTATGTCCTTCCTCTCGACTTAGGGATCATGGTTGAGCCCTTCCTTGGTTTTATGGAGACTTGATAAGACCTCAGATTTCAGCACCTTGAGAAGAAGGGAGGCATGTAGGGAGAAACCTATCCTATTCTACAAGGTATCCAAGCACCATGCTATGTAAGGGGTCCATCTTAGTCATGATTCATCGTCAATCTATGATGGATTCTAGGTTCATATGGTTACATGGTGTTTTTGTTCAATTTTGGACCTCTTTTAGAGCCTTTAGAACTAGTTCAATGCTTTTCTCAAGAGATCTTGTAGGAGCATGGAGGGCATGCAACAACCTTGATATCATAGTCCTTCCCATTGATTTTCTCAAGAGATTTTCCTTTACAGGAAAGCTCCACAAATCATAGATTTTTTAATTGTTTCCTATTCAAGACTACTAGAAGCCTGACATGCTTTGACCAACATTAGTAGTGGAGTTATTTTGGTATCAAACTCTTCAAGAACTCCCATCCCCTTCTCATAATTTTTTCACCTTTTCTAAAGGAAGCCTCACATGCTTTGACCAACATTAGTAGTGGAGTTGTTTTGACATCAAACTCTTCAAGAACTCCCATCCCCTTCTCATAATTTTTTCACCTTTTCTAAAGGAAACCTCCAACATTTGAGTTGACTTTGACCAAGCAAAATACACCATCCCCCTCTAAAGTCTATCCAAGAAGAATGATACCAATCAGAGGCAGTTGATAGCTTGGAGACTTGACATATAAGGATGCATATACCTTACCCTTCACGAGTTTGGCTTAGGGAATAGTGTTGTTTATGCCTTGCTTCTTGAAATAGAGGTTGAGGGTCAAGGTTTGGAGTCATAAAAAGCATGATCATGGTGATGGGCTAGCCATGGCATTTTTTTCCCTTCTGTACAAGAAAAAGAAAAAAGAACAAAATAGTTTATTTTACTCTCCCTTATTCACAAAAATACTCCTTTTCCCTTTTCAAACAACTAGAACATGCTTACACAGATGTTCAGCGCTGAGAGGATGCAATAACAATATTTTCATGTCTAAGTCTTTGTATACTAAAAATCCATTCCCTTTTTCTTAGCCTGCAAAATATGTTAGTACTTAATGTTTAGGCATGCTAGTTAAAGAGTGCAAATTACTCTCTAATCTCTATTTACAAATCTAAATTTGATGCCCTTTTTATTTGATATGTATTTTTTTGGTTAAATACAACTTGTGCATGACAACCAAGCCCGGGCCAATGTACTTTTGAATTAGAAAGTTTGAGGTAGTTTCAACTTGAAACTAGTTTATTTCTTTTAGTACATGTGACACAAGTTGGCTAAATTCAATGAATCTTTGTGGATTGGCATTGGTTTAGTCTTGGAAACCTTGTTTAATCAGGAAGGCAATCCACTTGTGAGTCTTATTCCCATGTAACCATTGTTCCTCAATTTATACCTTAAAAGGTTTCCTTTGCAACATCTAGGACAAATGCTAGTTAATATCTTTGCATAACAGTTATTAACAATATTTTTACATCTTAGTCATTCTTAATAGTTATTGATATTTTGATAAGCAACCCTAGTTAATGTTATGCTTTCCTAGATTAATATAAATTTAGCATCATCCCATGTAGAGCTAGTGACAAATGGATTTAATAAAGATAAATCTAGAGCTATTTATTTGGCCTTGTAGAGCTGTATATTTAACCAACCCACTTAATCATGTCTGCGCAACTAAATTCTGGCCAGAAAAGAACACTATAACGATTAAGTATCCTATAAATTGATATGAACAAAATCGTTGACACTTGTATCATATTTTAGTTGATACAGTTATTCTGTGAAATCTTTGCAGGCAGACAATCGAAGGGTGGGACGAACGATAATATCTACGAAATATTACTGTTACGAGAAATATAATAATGGAGAGGCGTATTTTAACATGGGAAGAAGGATTGGCTGTGGTCTCTACTGGTATCCAAAAATTGAGAAACAAGTTGGAAGGTATAAATTGTAGCGATGAGTTACATTTCGATGAGTACTTCAGTATTAATGAAACTATCTGCAACATCTGCAGCCATAACATGTACAAAAGCAAAAGTGAAAACTACTCGCATCAACTTTACGATTTTTACAAGAAGTCGCTTGAAGATTACATCTCTTGGGCAGTTTTACCAGCATTAAGGGAACAACATGATGAGTTCTTGCTAAAAGAATTCCTGAAACGTTGGGAAAATTACAAAGCCTTCGTTCGTTACATGTCCGGCATGTTCTATTATTTCATTTACCACATCCTATGGACTGACCGACTCCCTCTAAGAGAAGTTGGGTTCATGTCTTTCCAAGAGGCTCTGGCTGATGGCACGCACATTAATCTCAAGAATGTTGTGTTGGGTTTGATTAAGCGAGAGCGCGAGGGAGAGCAGGTTGACAGTGCATCGTTAAGAAAATTTGTGGACATGTATCTGGAAATTGATTTTGGTCACCTAGATTACTACGTGAACAATTTTGAAAATTCTATGTTTGAGGATACTCGAATTTACTATGCTCGAAAGGCTGTTTTATGGATTTCGGAGTATTCTTGTCCACAATATATGGTAAATGCTGAAGAGTGCTTGCAGAATGAGGAGCACATAGTTGACAATTATTTGCACTCCAGCAACAAGAACGCGTTATTAGAAATGGTCCAAAATGAACTACTTGCCCGTTATGAAATTCAACTTTTAGGGAAACATGATTCAGGTTTAGATGCCCTGCTTAGGGATGATAAGAAAATTGATATTTCTAGGATTTACAGGTTATTTTGTAAAATCCCCAGAGGTCTCCAACCAGTGGAAAGTATTTTTCAACAACATATAATTAACGGGGTCATACGCTTAGTCAAATGCGCAGAAGACACTACTAGGAACAATAACTCATCAAGCAGTAGAAGAATACATGGACTTGAATTCCTAGAGAAGTTAATTGTGTAAATGTGTTAGAAAAACTGCACAGATGAATCTAGCTAGTAAAGGTTGAACATACAGCTTTGCAGAGCAAAAACATTAAAAGAAAATTGAAAGAAGAAAAGAATTATTCATTAGAAAATATGTTACAATGGTCATTATATAGCATTATTGGGTGAAGATCCCAAGGTAATGAACTATAGTGGTGATCAATGAGAAGATTCAACACCTACAAAAAGTTCCGGAGATAACTAGTCAGTTGCGGAGTTAAAGAAGGAGCAAATCAAGGAATAAGTCATGCAAAAGGAATCTTGCATGCAATCCCATGCTCTAACTAAGAGTCCGCATGTAGATCTGTAGTAGTTGCATGTAGTTGCATGCTCTAACTTAGAGTCTGAATGTAGGTGTAGTAGTTCCAACACCCCCCTGAACACCACTATGGGGAAAAATAGAAAATGGGCCCCGACAACTAAGGCCAAAGGTCACCCAAAATACAATCCAACATGTATTAAAATCGAGAAAAGAGGGAAAACCTCATGGGAAAACCCCCCCCCCACAAAATATAATGTAATGAAAAGAAAAGAGGAAAAAAAAGACAGTTGCTAAGCAACTATGTCCTTCACTCCAAGACGATCACGCAGAGAGCGAAACTTCTGCTCAGTGAATGTCTTGGTGAAGATGTCTGCAGTCTGTTCGGTTGAGGGACAAAACTGCAAATCAATGACCCGATCATGTACTAAGTCTCTGATGTAGTGCATATGGATCTCTATGTGCTTCGTCCGCTG
>APFE030275732.1:0-13187 GCA_000404065.3 Pinus taeda | reverse complement strand
AATATAATTTTAACTATTTAAGAACAACGATATAGAGTATTCTCCCCCAGTTTCCCTGGAGGGATTGCAATTTTATTTTTTTCAAACCCACCTAGGGGTTCACTAGACTTTAGGATGACGTGGCAGGAGCAGAAAGAATATTCAACACAAATTATAATTAAAGTGGCGGGGGGCGGCGGTATGGTGTGTGTGGTTATATTTATTAATGGGTAGATCAAAAATACCTTAGAGTGGTGGAGGGCTGGTACTCCAAAAATACCTTAGAGTGGTGGAGGGCTGGTACTCCACTTATGGGCCTCCACCCACTCCATCCTTTATTCTTTCACATGTGCATGCATCCCCTCATTTACTTTAACTTTGAAACCATCAAAACATTAAACCATCCTCTTTTGAATTTTTATATTTATTTTTTATATTAAATCTATTTTTTATTATATTATATATTTTTTTATTTTTTTTAAATATTTTTAATAAAAAACATCTCAAGACTGTGTATTTTCCAACACTTCACTAATTTTGGAACCCAGATTTTGGAGGGTGATATCTTGAATTTTACCCAATGAAATTGAGCACATGAGGGCTTGTTGGAAATCTTATATCATCAAGAAGGATATGGGAGTGGTTTTATGACTAAATTTGGTCATTAACCACTCAAGAAAAAAACATAATCTACAACTACGAAATTGCAACAAAAAATCATGTTATGAGTTTGTTTTGGAGAGTTTTTGTTGGTCCAAAGTGGGTTGTTGTTGCAAATTCATTATAGAAGATCAATTTTTTGAATCTTCTCATCACAAGCAAGCAAGGGAAAACATAGATTCGGTTTTATTAAATCATTAAATTAAATTTGGATCGGTTAGTTTTTTTTTTACAATTTTGGAAATGTTAGCTTTTCTCCATTTTAATTGGTTTTAATTTTTATTTTGATTGGTTAGTTGTGGAGATTGGTGGAAAAGATGAGGCAAAGAAATCTTGGAGCAAAGAGATTTCACTAGCAAAGAAGAGAAAGGGATTCTTTCCAACTAAAATCAAAGATCTCAACCATTGTTTCAACAACTCTCCTTTTTGGGCATTTCTTTTTGTAATTATAAATAACAATTGGGACAAGGAGAAAAGGTTTTCAATTATTTGCAAAAAGATAGGTTTTGAACTATTGTAGAGGACTCAATTTTGTATAAAAATGGATATATTTGGACTAGATATTGAGAGGTGTATTCCAACTCCAAAATTTCATGATATCATGGAATTTTTTTAGAAGTCATGTACTCAAAAGCTATGATCAATTCTACCACTTTTGTGCACTAATCTCAAAGTTAAAGTTTGATTGAAGGTCTTCATTTGAATTTAATTTTGATTGAATGGGTGGATGCTGATTGTAGGAATTTCATATCTTTTTTTTTATGAAGGGCCATGATCGATTTTTTTCCAAATATTCTTTGTTTAATAGCTTAATCGATGGATTCAATGGGATGAAGTGTGAAGAGTTGTGGTAACATGGCAATGGGGGTCATTTGATCCTTCTAAGACTTCATCTGAAATGAAGTGTGCAAATCGTGGTGATCATGGTGTTTGAAGAGTGCACATCACATTACAAATTCAAAACCCAAGCCATAGTACGATTGATCAAACTTTTCAATACCCAAGACAACAACGTTGTTTAAAATATTAAAGACATCAACGTTGTCTAGTATTTCTTAGCTCAATTTCATTATGTATTGCTCAATAGGTTGTGTATTGTTTAGATCATATTGTTTGGATTGGAAAATCAAGCGAATGAACATATTATTTTGTAATGGTGTCAATCTTTGCATCAAATTTCATGGTGAGATACATGAAAAAATACCAAGCCACTGCATGCACACATACAATGATCTGAGTGGTAAGATGTCCTTCCATATATGTATGCAAAATTTGAGGTATCTTCCTAATATGAGGTGGATTTCACAGTGAGGAATGTAAATGCAAAAATGGGTATCGAACATTGAAGTCACAAATTAATGTAACTCGTATTTCAATAAGATTCTTCTTTTGTTTAATTTTTTTATTTTCTTTTTCCTTACAATAAGATTGATAGAGAATGTGGGGTTGTCTTAGCTCATTATATTGATAGTATAAAACTGGTTTCAAAATTAGTAACTGAGTGAATTCGAATTCTATAGCTAATTATTCCACTCTTATCCTTGCCAATGTAAAAATAACTCAACGATCCTCTAGAGTCTCTAAATGATCTTTTGATAGAATTTGGGGCAATCTATATGCTATCTCTAAGTGATCTTTAGATAGAATTTGGGGTAATCTATATGCTATTGAGTAAGAGAGAACAAAGTTGTATAGTTTGATATTGAATTTGTTGTGAATTGTTTTAAATATTTATCTTTTCTTCCCACCTTATGTTCTATAAAAAGAAATAAAAAGAATTAAGGTTTGTTAAATGAAAACAAAATTCAGTATCTAAATTCTTTAGAATATTTGATGTTTACCAAAAATTATGAGTGCCAAAGTGAAACTGAAGTTCTTCCTTTGTAAGAAGAAATAAGTTTAAGAGAAGTACTACAAAGAGGGTGTGAAGAAGAGATTACAAAATAAAAAGTGAAAAAGAGGAAAGCGCCTAAATTTTGTTAAAATCCTACAGACCAAAAATAACACATAAGCATGGAGATGAGGTCGGATGATCACACATCGGGAAACATTTAATTGAAATATAGGTGATTGTAATTTGTGACATAACATGTGCTTGAAATATCTTTTGTTTTGATAAGATTTTGACTTTTGAATGTAATATATTAATTACTGTATGTTTTTTTTCATTACTTTGTGCAGAAGAATGTTCCAACAAATATTTTTCCAGAAATACATCTATAAGGAACACAATCTTTGTTTGTTCCTTAAGTCCAACCCCTACCAATTAACTACCAAAAGTCATTAAACCATGAGAACAATGAACACTTTAACTACAATTTTCAAAATTTAGTTGTTTCCCTAAAAGAACAATTCATTAAAATCTTTGTTTCCTTGGATGTTGTGCATTTCCTAGTTTTTCATGTGTTGCAAATATTGTTGGTATTAAAATTATTTGGGAACATTCTTTTTGCATAGAGGGCATTCATGGAAGTGGAAACAAAAAGTGTTGCAGAAATTATGGAAAAGATGTAATTATGCAAAAAAGGCACAATGATGTGATTCAATAATTTGCGGCATCTGATGTTTTTGCGAATAATAGAACTAGCATTTGCACCAGATGTTGCAAAGGAAACGTCGTAAGGCATAAATTGAAGAACACAAATACAACAAAAGAATACTTTGATAAAGAATACAAATATATTGAATGCTCAAAATCAATGCCCCATTCACTGGAACCACTTAGTAGACATATCTATCAACATTATGATTATACACAATGATCAAGAAATTTCCCATATACAAACAACACCTTCCACAACAACCTTTTGTCACATCCACATCTTAAAAAATGCCTTGGAACGTGATTGGAATCTCCCATATTGTCTTTTTCATTATGCAGATAAATCTTCCATATTGCTATTTTCATCATGAATATTGTTAGTTCATTGTTGTAAAGTGCTGTTGTGTTAAATTCAATACTATAGGTTCGACAAGTGAAAAGCATTCCTCAATTAGCATAATATGCATTTTTCTGTCACCATGTATTTTTCAGTCAAAGAGCACAAGTAACAGATTAACATGTATTTTCATAGAGCCAAGCAATCTACGCCTTATCTATAAAGTAACAAAAACATTTTGGAATAAGTTTAGTATTTCAAGCGGTGGGATTAAAGGAAGACACTGAAAAGGTAAGTCAGTGGATATTGGAAAATGGATTCAAAGTGATTGCTATTGTGGGTATGGGAGGACAGGGCAAAACCCTTTTGGTGCAAGAGGTATTCAACAACCAAAATGTTCGAGACAGTTTCGACCAATTTGTGTGGCTTACAGTATCACCCAAATTTTTCATTGAAGTGTTGCTGCTATCGACGTTCAGACAGATAAAAGCGTTTGAGGAAAAAGAAGGGGGTGTAAAGGGAATTCACGGTAGAATTAACAAATATTTTGAAGGAATGAATAAAAATCTAGAACGAAGACATTGTTTATTTGTTTTAGATGACTGTGTTAGATCTAAGTCATACTTCCATCCAGTCATTGTCCACGTCTATTGGGAACCTAAAACATTTGAAGTTCCTAAATTTATCCAAAACAAACATCAAAAAGCTGCCCAACCGCTTGAGTAGTCTGCAGCGTCTCCAATTTCTTGATGTTAGTTGGTGTCAACAGCTGTCTAGCATGCATTTGGGGGTTGAAGCCCACAGATATATAGTGTATCTCAATGTGAAGGGCTGCAGAAAGATCAGACATTTAAACACATATACAGAGACCATAAAATTGATTTGATACAACAACGACTATGGCAGGGTAAGCAACATTACATGCATACTTAATTATAAGGCAGACGAACCTGAAGGCCAACACCACTACATTACAGTTCTAACTTGATAGTTCCATAATACTTCAAGTCTACTTCTTTGCTGCATTATTCCTATTACCAAAATTAGCAGCAGCTTTGGTTGCACTGTCAAGAACCCCAACAACCATTAGTGCTCCTGTTGCAAAATAACTATTGTTGACAGGTGTTGTTCCTGCATTGCAAGCTGCATGCCCAGCTATAATCAAACCTGCTTTTGACATCTTTCCGAAGAATTTGCCAAAATATGCCACCTTTGCTGCAACAATGTCCATCACTTGATACTTCTCGTCTAACTCTTTGGCTTTGCCTAAAGTATCCTTTCCTAGGGTATAACCTTTTGAAAGCATTGTTGTAACCACTTTTACTGCCTAGTTAGCAAAATGGAACAAAAAATCTCAGTTTCTTATCAAGGACTTCAAACTGTCCAATAATAATGAGATTGGGCTCGAGTTCAATAAGTGAGCATTACAAAATTGGGAAAAATGATTTTCTCAATTTGAAGTCCTTGATAAGCAATATGGAAGATTTATCTGCATAATGAAAAAGGCAATATGGGAGATTCCAATCACGTTCCAAGGCATTTTTTAAAATGTGGATGTGACAAAAGGTTGTTGTGGAAGGTGTTGTTTGTCTATGGGAAATTTCTTGATCATTGTGTATAATCCTATTGTTGATAGATATGTCTACTAAGTGGTTCCAATTAATGGGGCATTGATTTGAGTGTTCAATATATTGGTATTCTTTATCAAAGTATTCTTTTGTTGTATTTGTGTTCTTCAATTTATGCCTTACGGAGTTTCCTTTGTAACATCTGGTGCAAATGCTAGTAAATAAAATGATAAATACAAATGGATGTTGACTAATAAAAATAAGAACAAAGTAGTATATATCCATAGTATTAATTAATTTTCTTCCTAGATCCTTGAAATGAACACAGGCTTATTTTTCACCCTTATTATGACATCATAGATTGGGTGGTTTGGTGAGTTGCATTTATGTTTTTTAATCCCTATTTTCGTATTGTGACACGATATATTTGGTTAGGTTAGTATTAGGTTAGTATAACTGCTCAATACATTGTGTACAGAACCCATGGTGTGGGATTTTGATTTTAAGCATTTATTGGTTTAGGACCTAAGCTTCATTGGCCAAATTTGGATAAATGTTAAGTCAATTACCACATTTTGTTGTATGAGCAGATATTTATCTGGTCTTGAAGAGGTACTATGAATAATAATTTTTTATGTTCCAAGAGGTACTATGAAGAATAATTTTTGATGTTCCAACTAGTTTAGTAGGCTGTAGATCGTTTAGAGGGTTAGTTAAGTTGGTTTAGCCCCTGTTGATTAGGCACTATTGTTAACTCTACTATTGAGACATTATTGTTAACTCTGCTATTGAGAGGTCACATATTCAATTCTTTTGACACTCTTGAGGTTAGGCTATGTTGTTGACTTGGCAGGAAGTGGTCCCTTTGGGTGGATTTGGCTGGTACAAATATCTTGTGGAGGTAGTGGTCACTGATTTATTCTAAAATAGGAACTGAAATAAGATTTGACAACGCTGCACATTGTTTATCCAATTTATTTGCACATTGTTTATTGAACTTATTGCATTCAGAGTCACCAAAAATCTGAACCAACACAAAAGGAGTTTAAGAATTTATACCAATGCCCACAGAGGTTTTGAGAGATCTGTGATCATTAACATGAATGAAAATGCTAGCCCTACATCTATCCTGTGCATGAGAGGTGCCACCAAAATAGGCAAGGAACATACAGTATGATTTATTCTTTGCGGATGTTCCTTTGGATTAGAGAGGGGGTGGTTTGAGGAAGCAATTAAAAAATGGAGGTGCATTGCACTGCAAGGGTAGAAACCTGATCTTGGAAAATTCCTTTGTTCTAGGCCAGCCATATACCTTAGCAGATAATGAGGGGTATGTTCTTAAAATGATTTTCATTGGAATTAAACCATCAATTTTTCCAAGTAGAACCATGCCAATTGAGTTTGATACCCAAAATATTACCATGCGAGAACCACTTCCAACATGCTTAAAATCGGTTGCATCCAACTGGTCCCCGTGACCAGAAAATCCAGTACCTCCTTTTTCCAGGGTGATCAAATGCATTTCTTTGCAGCTTCTATTGCAGACAAAACAAACCCCATCTAATTTAACAAATTTCTCTGCACACTTTTTGCAATAAATATGGCCACAAGTGCTGATTGCCATTAGTGTATGCATGTTTGTTAGTGCATCTTTGCAACTAGGGCAAATAGAACTGGCCCCCAAAACCTCATATTTTTTATCATGTGGATCCTTGGTAAAAATAACTGCAAAAAGAGACTTCAACTTCAGTTTCTCTTTACCCTCTGGGCAGATTGTATCAAGTGAAGGTGCCTCAACTTTTTCTTGAGCCTCGGGAGTTGCTGATGGTAGAAAAAATGCTTTCATTATCCAAAGAGCCTCTGTTTCAAATGAAGTCACTTTAACACTATTGGCCCCATGAAAACTATTTTTGTCTCGAATGTGATTTTTGTCATTATATTGAGGTACAACACCATTGTTTTGCTGATCAAATGCATCAAGTTCCTATTGCCTCTTTAACAACAACTTCTCTTCTTCCTCCTCCTTCTCCTGTTTTTGATGTGCTTCATAGCTTGCAAGTTTCCTGTCAAATCATACACTAATAACACCAGCAACTTACAATACCCACTCATAAAAAATTTAAATTGAAAACCTAAATATATCAGATATTTTGTACTCTCAACATTGAAGTGCCGACAACCTAAACTAGTCATTCTACTGATAATGAATAGGGATACAATCCTAGCAACACTCGTTTCTACCATGTAGTATTCAAACTTCTAGCTTAAAATATATGCAACAAATAATATGACCCCATAGTCAAAATATGCATAGTGACGTCCAAAGCTCAAAGCAGATTAATGTCAATTGTGATCAAGCTCGGTACTATGATAACTGAGCCATACAAATGTCCATTTCCATTGAATCCAGATTAATTGTAACAAGAACCATCAAAGCAGACTAATGTCAATTGTAATCTACCTTGGTACTATGATAACTAAGACATACAAATGTCCAATTCCATTGAATCCAAATTAACAAGAGCCATCAAGAAATAAATGGAATAATATTATAATCCTGTTGGCCATCTGATGCAGATCTGAAATTCCCAACAAATCAAAAGGCAGTGCCATTCATACAAAATGTAACCATATGATTCCTTCAAAGAAAATAACATAGACCCTGGACATACAAAAGAGCTTTATTCTCGCAGGTGGACCCAGGCAAAGAAGGTCTAGTAACCAGTCCAACGGGCTGCAGTCTGAAGCAAGTTGAAGCACTTGCAGTGATGATGACACAGTTAAAATGAAATTTCAAAAATAAATTGAAAATTTGTTGACAAATTCAAAAGAAGAGGTAAATGGAGCAAATCAAAGGCCGGATTCCCAAAAAGCAAAACGCTGCAACGCCGCCTGCAAATGATAAGGCCTCTAGACATTTCAGTGAAGAAATCATTTAATCCTCCTTTTTCCAACACATAATTCAGATTATGGTAATACTGTGTTCATCTGCTATATTTCCAGCACATAATTCAAATTATGGTAATATTGTGTTCATATGTTATATCTCTTGATTCTAACCTTTAAAAAAAGGAGTAAAGTCAAAACAAAACGCTGCAACCTCACCTACAAATGATAAGGCCTCCAGACATTTTAATTGAACCCTCTTCTTTTTTCTAGAAGATAATTCAGGATATTCTTCTCCACACCTTAAGTTGGGCCTGGAACGGTGCCTCAAAGGTTGATGTAGCTAAAAAGAAAGATAAAGCGTAATATGGCTACATATAACAGGAAATGTACCACAAAATACAAAAGATAGCTGAGACAATAAAATTTAGCACATGGGCAAAAAGCTAAACATGAGCTCTACCCTATCATTTATGGCCATCACCCTAGTTTCAGAGGGAAACGCCTTATCGCGTAATAATTTATTTATTGATTTATACTTTAATTTATTGGAAAAAAAAAATACTTCATTGAAGGGCCCGGAATCCCCTTGAATCTGGAAATTGATAGATTCGAGATTTGCTGGATTCGGGCTTTCGAGGTAATTTCGTTTCGATTCGTCGCTCCTTTGAGTTGACTAATGCTAAACTTTAACATGCTGCTTGTAATGTACAAATTAGAAGTGCAAGCTTACTAGGCGTTATTTCTTCAGTTTTCCACTTCCAAACTGGAAAATGAAAAACTCGACAATTTTATGGGTTTTCCTGCTGAAGCACATAATTCAATGTTTCTGCCAGATTTAACGAAATTCGCTAAGTAATAGCACAACTTCCATTGAAATTTGAAGTGTCTAGTGTTTGTTATGCCTCTTCAAATATTTTGGGCTTTTTAACTTTAATTTATCAACTCCCAAGAAAAAGAAATAGTATATTGGGACTACTCTGCGAGCTCTTAAGTTTGAGCTTGAAAGAGAGAGTGATTATAGATATCCATTTCGGTTGGGAAGCTTGAGCCTTGATCTTTGTGCCTGTAAATGTAAGTCCACAACAAATGTCAAACGATGTCTTCTGTCGTTTATTTAATTTCGCTAGAAGTTCTAATTACTCCATGGTTCTGAAACCACACTTTTTCATTTGAACCGATATATAGCATGGCAAGGTTACGAAACTTTAATACGAGTCTTAAACTTTGTAATTGAAAATGCAATTCCACATGAAAGACCAAACCAGGTCTTTGCTATTTACTTTAATTTTTGCCAATAGGTTTCAGTAATGCATTTGGAATTAAATTTCTGTAAAGCCACACGATCCGAAATTTAAAGATTATTAGTTTTAGTTGACAGTGTAGAAAAAGACCATATCTAGTTCTTGAAAGTTTTTTACTGCAAAACACACAAATTTTCTCACTATGAAAAGAAAGGGTGTGGGGGAGAGGATCTATATCAAAGCATGCCTATATAACTTTTTAATGTCATATGCCCTTTTGTTTTGACTGGAGAGTTTTGTAGAAGTACATTTAA
Source organism: Pinus taeda (assembly GCA_000404065.3). Taxonomy (NCBI): domain Eukaryota; kingdom Viridiplantae; phylum Streptophyta; class Pinopsida; order Pinales; family Pinaceae; genus Pinus; species Pinus taeda. The sequence goes on along the minus strand of APFE030275732.1, from coordinate 3,657 downwards.
CATTTTAGAAGGGTACAAGAACTTATTGAGCTGAAATTTCAATTTACAAGCAGTCTTCAATCACAATTCTAAACCTATATCTGCAAATATGTGGTCCGCATATCAATTGTATTTCCTCTGGCACAAGATTCAGCATGAAAGGAGATAAATGATCAGTAAGCCTGCTATGGGACCTAGGAAAAGCTGTGCCACGGGTCATGAGAAAAGCCGTGTTGAACAGTTAAAACTTCCATTTATATGTCCTCAAGTGTTGGCACTAGTCATGGATGATTCAAGGTGATATGAAATACGATATATCATCCTTAATTTCTGATTTGGATAAATATTATGTATACTGCAACTTTGGCCGCAGTATGATATATCATCCTTAATTTTCTATTAGAATAAACGTTATGTATGTTGCTACAACTTTGGCCATAGCTTGACATTGAGACATGGTTATTTCCGACTATCAGTCAGTCTACTTGGTTGTCTTGCTTTTCTATTACCTACTAGCAACATAAATAGTTCAAGTGTTTATCTAGAACATTTTTTAATTGCATTTATTTATGAGTTTTCTATATTTAGACAATAGTTTCTTATTTTTTCAGATTTTCCAAAGGACAATTCTATCCTTGTTGCAAATCCGAAAGCTACAGGTTTTGTAGATACCATTATATTGACATAAATAAAATGAATGATGTATTGTTGTTCTTAGATGACCTCTATCTTAGACATGGTTTCTGACAAAGTTTAGCTCTACATTATCGAAGTAGTGTGAATTTGACTATAAAACAAGAATGGATGGTGAGCAACTGACTACATTTTTGCTTTGTCATATTTTTTAATTTAAAATATGCTTGTTCCTGACTTTTGTCTGCAATGCTAATTTTGCTGTTCTTGAATTATATATAGAATTATTGACATGTTGAAGGATTCAATCACGAGGCTATCCTGGTTGGATTTGAGCAGTCTGGAGATGAAGATATCGTTTATGGCCCTCTTGCAATGGTTGCTTCTGGTTCTTCTCTCACAAAACATTGAAGAGTTGGTTTCCTTGGTTATACAGACTGCTTTTTCTGCTAAATTTCTGGGGTTTGAGATATATAGAATTTGGGGCACCAATCTCTGACATCATAACCGAGTTGCAGAAGGTCAAAGGATTGTTCTAACGAGGAGAAATTTACTTACCGTTCAAATCATCACAGTAGTTCTAAGCATAACTCATTCCATGACCACTATTGTTCATTGCTGGGTTGCTTATCATGGCAGACAGCATCATGCCAGTTTTCCTCACATGGTGTTTCTATGTTCTCAAGCAATGACTTGGTCGCTTTCACTTCTTCTTATCAGTTTCGAAAAGAGGTCTGGGTCATCTTCACATCATTTTCTTTTGAGAGGCTGGTGGGTCTCTAGTTTCATCCTGTGGGTATATGAAATGCTTTCACGTGCAGCTTCGTTCATGAGTGACAACTCTCATTCATTTCATATCATATTCAATGATTCCATATTGTTTGTGACTCTGCCACTAATATCAACACTTTTGGCGATTGCTATCCAAGGTTCTACAAAAGTAGTACTGATGGAAAATTCGGATACTCTTTCTAAAAATTTATTAACTGATAAATTATCTTTCCCTCAGAAGAAGAACTCTGGAACCCTAACAAGTTATGCTGGCTCGGGATTTATAAGCAGGTTGACCTTTTTTTGGTTGAATTCTCTGCTGGCTGCATAGTCAAAATATGCACAGTGGCATCCAAGCTCAAAGCAGATTAATGTCAATTGTGATCAAGATCGGTACTATGATAACTGAGCCATACAAGTGTCCAATTCCATTGAATCCAGATTAACTGTAACAAGAGCCATCAAAGCAGATTAATGTCAATTATAATCTACATTGGTACTATGATAACTAAGACATACAAATGTCCAATTCCATTGAATCCAAATTAACAAGAGCCATCAAGAAATAAATGGAATAATATTATAATCCTGTTGGCCATCTGATGCAGATCTAAAATTCCCAACAAATCAAAAGGAAGTGCCATTCATACAAAATGTAACCATATGATTCCTTCAAAGAAAATAACATAGACCCTGGACAGACATAAGAGCTTTATTCTCGCAGGTGGACCCAGGCAAAGAAGGTCTAGTAACCAGTCCAACGGGCTGCAGTCTGAAGCAAGTTGAAGCACTTGCAGTGATGATGACACGGTTAAAATGAAATTTCAAAAATAAATTGAAAATTTGTTGACATATTCAAAAGAAGAGGTAAATGGAGCAAATCAAAGGCCGGATACCTAAAAAGCAAAACACTGCAACGCGACCTGCAAATGATAAGGCCTCCAGACATTTCAATGAAGAAATCATTTAACCCTCCTTTTTCCAACACATAATTCAGATTATGGTAATACTGTGTTCATCTGTAATATTTCCAGCACATAATTCAAATTATGGTAATACTATGTTCATCTGTTATATCTCTTGATTCTAACCTTTAAAAAAATGAGTAAAGTCAAAACAAAATGCTGCAACCTCACCTGCAAATGATAAGGCCTCCAGACATTTTAATTGAACCCTCTTCTTTTTTCCAGAAGATAATTCACGATATCCTCAATTTTTTCATCTTAATACACAGAATCAAGACATATAATAGATTAATACACATAATTCAGAATCAAGACCTATAATAGATTGATACACAAAATCAAGAGATATAACAAATGAACACTATATTGCCATAACCTGCTGATTCGAAATCTCGAGTCTTCCAGATCGATGGTAGTCTTCCAACGAAATTATTTCCACTCATACAAATTGGTTATTTCCCAATATATCCACCACCATACCATGTGTTGCAACCCTGCAGACGGATTCCAGAGTTAATGAGAGTCTGGTAAAGCTCTGTCTCAGCCGGAGAGAAGAATGCATAGGCAGAGAAGTGATAGTCATTCAGGGATCTGCAGCCATCGCAACATCGATGATGTTAAATTTGTGAAGTAAAGCAGAGGCTATGGAAGTAACGATGAAAGGATCGAAAGGAGGAGGCAGGGGACAACTCTACATATCCCACCAGAATGATGATCAATGGAATGTGATAACACTTCCAAGGAGATTGATCGCACTTCAAAGTAAATGGGAGCTGAACAGTTCAGAGGAATTGATCGACGGTTTAAGTTTTTGTAATCGTCTAACATCTAATCCTACGGTGTCCAAGGATGACAGGTAGGCAAAGAGGGGGATGGGTTTCAGAGGGAAACACCTTACGGCGTAATAATTTCTGGGATGGTTGACAATTTACGACATTGAGTTTGGAATGTGGAAACAAGTGTTTCTAGAGGAAATTTTGTAGACAACCTTGTTACTGGTAGAGAATCTATGCACGCTCCCTCTGGTTGGACAAGGCAGGTGCTGCAAGTGGATTTACTTTAGTGGGATTTATACCTTTGAATATACATTTTGTATTTGGTTAACGCATCTTCTATTTTATTTTATTTTATCATTTCTCCTCTCTCTCTCTCCCCTCCCCCTCTTTCACCTATGCCCCCTCTCTATATATCCTCCCCCCCTCTCTCCCTCACTCCATCCCCTCTCTCTTCCTCTCCATCCCACCCTTTGTCTCTCCTTCTCCCCCTTCATACGTCCCTCTCCCTCCCTCTCTCTCTCTCTCTCTCTCTC
>APFE030275720.1:66739-78054 GCA_000404065.3 Pinus taeda | reverse complement strand
TGCCTTGTTAGTGAACGCAGGTCTGAAGGTGAAGGAGGAGCTCATCCGGATCAACAAGACTGGACTACTACAACAAGCATTGGACCTAAGGTAAGATCGAGAACATTTGAATTCTTGTAAAATGATGTGTATCTAGAGAAGGATAGTTCTTATTTGGTTTGTTTGTCATTAGAGAGTCTTAGACTCCTAGGAAGGTTAGATTTGTCCGCAAGTATAACTCATTCCGCTTGACAGCGTGGCATACACCAAACACATCATTTCTATTTTTATAGAATAATCATGCAGTTCATTGAATTAAAAATCGAATTATATCAGAGCTACAAATTAGAACACCCATTTTTTAAAATCCCCTTATCAGGGAACAACATGGAAATATTCTTATTTCCATTAGAATCGAGTGTCAAGGCTATGATACACAACTTAATGTTATGAACTTTGTAGCTTATTTAAATGAGATTTCCATTGTGAACTAATGGCATTATAGGAAGGGGTGTCTTCTTTTTGTACATTCTGAAACAAGTTCTTCATTAGATATATCAAATTTTCTGATAATACTGTTGAAAATAATACTGAGAGGGGGGGTGAATCAGTATTATCAGGATAATTATTCTTTCTCAAAACAACTGATATACGCTACTTCAATTTAATAAACCTGCGTATGTACGCAGTTATTCAGAAGCAAACCTGCGTATACAGAACATGCTTTTATTTTACTTAATCTTTCTGATGATGATTGTTAGTCAGTGATGCAGAATCCAATAACAGTATCCAGAGACAGTAAAACAGAGCAGAAAGACAATCAGACATAAGAACACAAGATATAAGGTGGAAACCCAATGTGGGTGAAAACCACCTGCTGCAATTCGTCTCTATCTTCCTTTTAAATTAGAAAACTTCTTTTACAATGTACTGGTGCAGTCTTTTTACCAGTACGCAGGTTGCAACCTGCAGACATCTACAACTCTCTCTCATTCTCCAGTTTCTCCTGGAAGAGGGCAACAACCCCCTTTAGCTTTTTCACTAGCCAAGATATTAGTACGTAGGTGCTGGCCTACAGAAGGCTACAACCTTCTCTTTCTTCTAGGGACCACTTTTCATCAATTTTCAAACTGGATCCATGAACATCAAATAATCATCAAGAATTAACCAATCTCCTTCTCGACACCTAGATCTGGAACAAGTAGATACTTTTCTGACAGCTGTACACAGAACACTGTACCAGAAACCACACAGCAGAAACAGAACCCAAAACACAGCAGCAATAAGTAGAAACAACTAGATCACAACTTAAAGCATATATGCAATTTCAACCGTTTGCAACTTGCGTGTATACGCATATGCGTATGGAACAACCTGCGTATACGCGCCTTTACTTCCCCTAAACGGTGTGTATACGCGCCTTCGCTTCACTGAACCTGCGTACAGATATATAAAGGACAACACAATCTTCCAGATATTCAATCACTAATTAACCCAGATTATCAGACTTATAGATCAGACAAGCGCCACATCAAGTAGATCAAAATCATACAGAGATACTCTCATTTAGGCTTAAAGATTATGACCCATGAATAGACCTTATCCTTCCTTTTGCGCTAAAGTTCCTTCCTCCTTCAGATCCAGATCTGCATCACCATCCAATATACCAGCTCTAGCACTTTTTCAGATCTTCAATAATAATCCAGATGGTAATTTGTCACAAGATCTCCTTCCTCTTTTATAGTCCTAGGCCTCCCCCAATACCATGGTCCAAAACCATAACATTTCAATACTATGAACCCAAAACTAGGGATCGACACAATTGACGAGACGCCATGGTCCAAAACATAGGTTCAAGTTCCAAGATCTAACTGCCATGGACCAAAAGAATGATCACCAACATATACCCGTTTGGTAAAGTATAACCCGCGGTTACCGCCTTCGCTAAATGAACCTGCTATATGTCTTTTTTCTACTTTCCGAGTGCTGAACTGAGATTTACCTCCAAAGAAGGTTGCCATCAAGGACAACACCTGTGCCATAGCTCGAGACCTATGCCATAATGCCAACATGTACAAGATAATATAATTTGGTGAGAGATTCGCTAAAAAAATTATATATACATATTATATTTTTGATAAAATCACCTTCCATTTTTCCTATGTATCATGGGGATTAGCCCTTTTATTATACATATAAATTTAGGGTGGTTCTTAAAATTTTCCCTGTTTCAACAAGATCTCTAAAATTAGTATGAATATCCAAAAAGGAATTAAGAAGTTAGTAGGAATCAAGTAGATAAGTTTGATTGTAATGTACCCCCTAGGGGGTTGTAATATTGGGTACCAAGGGATGTATCTAAGGGGAATACTAGTATATGTTTAGGTATTACTATATAATGAATACTATCATTCATAAAGAGGTACCCTTGGGTACCTCTCTATGTACCCCATATTACCATCCTATGCATAAGCCAATGATAAGGAAGGCATATAAGTTATTCTACATTTTTCTTATTCTACCTTTAAAAGAAGAATGTTTCCCCTTTCTCCACATAATATAATAATATTTCATTAAAAAAATTAGATATAACTAAGGAACCAAAGAAACATAAAGATCCATACAATGCATAAATAAAAATAATGTCTTACAATACCTTTATTAAAAACAAGAGATATACTACTTTATAATCACTAGTCTTGTTAAAATGTTTTATAAAGTTTTTATTTGTTTTTTTTTAATCAATTTTTGTTCCATTAATTCAAAAAGTCACTACCTAGCAATCTTTGACATTCCGTCCTTAGCACACCTAGAACCTAGTAACAATCCCTATCACGCACTCTTATTCATTCATTTCAATGCATTTTAAACTAGTGCACCCTTGCTTTTCCCCGACACTCCATAACTCTCCTTGACATGCATTGGGACACCCTAGCACCTAGCACATCTTGACATGTTTCCCGAGCCTCTAGCATGCCATAACATGACCTAGCATACCTTGTCACTCCCTCTTTAGCATACCTAGAACTCACTACCACTTTATGTCACAAACTCTTAATCATTCATTTGCATGCATTATTTTCACCTAGTGCTCCCTTGTGTTTCCCTAGAGCTTCCTAGCATGTTTTATGTTCATTCTGATAAGGCCATAGAATAATGTTGTGGTTCCAACAACATAACAATTTCTTAGCTCGAATTGGTAAACTAGGGTCCACTTAAGTGTCCAACAAACATTGTACTAGTCTAGCATTGACGTTATGAATTCTTGAAGCAAGGAAGGTCTCACTTGAGGAGTGCTACCAAGGCATTGGATAGGTGGGGAGCTCTACATAGTGAAGTTATCATGTTGTGATGTAGTGCTTTCAAGTAACATTCATTTAACACTATGAAATCTAACAACCATAATTTATATTTATGTTATGACATTAAATTAGATTGTTGTTATTGATATTAATAATGGAGAGAAATTTAGACATTAATCTAAATATAAAACATAATAAATAGCTAACATATATCATATATCATAAAATAAAGAAATGAAATATGTTTAAATTGTTCTAAAAAAACGACCAACTTATAGGACCAACATCTACGCTATGCTCCTTAGATAATATATTCAACCAAACATTTCCCCAATGTTTCAATATTCGACCATCTAACTCTTTATCTTAACCCATACCATAGTAATTATACATTTTTTTGATATAAACATTTTGATATAAATAAAATTAACACAGATTCAGATGGACCGCTTTTATCCGCTTTCTTTCTACATTATATTTGATAAAACCCACTGACCCTCATCCCAAATCCTCTACATAATACTCCTTTCTCTTCGATTAACACAGCTGGAGAATGCCATCGAGGCTAACAATTGGAGGAATGAGGAATCCAAGCAGAAAAACCATCAATAAGATGTACTCAATCTGCCCACAAAACCCATTTGCCTCGTTTTTTGTTGTTGTTGTTTTTTGATTTGGATCGTGATGGATATTTCAATATAGATTAGGGTTTTTATTGATTGATGATAGTTTAACTGACCTCAATCAATCCATAGAAAATTTTCTTATGATAGTTTGGGTTGAAGGAGGAAGGGGTCTGGGATACTGGACCTTGTCTTGAACTTTGAGAATACCAAATATACCCAAGCCTTTGTTGTTGAGCTCAATGTATTCATTCACTCTTGGAAATGATTATTTTGTTAAATATCTTACAAGGAAAGGTGGGATGAGGGCATATATATATATATATATATATATATATATATATATATATAATATATATATAATATATATATATATATAATATATATATAATATATTAGATACAGGTTTCTAGGATATCACTTTTCCAGAGACGAAGGATATGCAATTTTCTCATCTTCTAAATCAAATGTGCCAACACCCATATGAGTGAAATTTCTTTCTTCTAGACATACAAAATAGGATTAATGGGCTTTTACCATTCACGACATGATTAATGGAATTTTACCATTCACCCCCACTTTGAGATGGTTTTGTTAAATTATTTGTTGGGGGTTCTTTAGAGAGTTCCGAGCATCATTAAAACTGTAATGATCGAAACAAGATAAATTGTGATAATATCAAAATCTCTAGAAAACCGGTGTGAATCTCGCAAGGAATAGTTGGAGCATGAGTGGCTAATAACAATGATGTTAGGATTGAACTTTAAGCTTTCCCAGATCACAATAAAAACAATGAGAAGTTTTCTAGTTATGTATGCTTCTTTGTTCACACTATGTTATTGTTTATACACCTAATTTATAAGCCACACATATAATTTTACCTACTAATATTTGTAGACATGAAGGAGTGGAGGACTTTGAAAGGTTAGGATTAGGGCCTTTGATATGGCATCCCTTGATTGGGCGTTACTTTTCACCCCCGGCAGATAGACTGACAACTTTCAACATAACAATAGAATAGATTATGTCCTATCTCTCTAATTTCTTAGATGATTGGCAGGAGAAATATATACGGATAGAAGAATTCTTGTCTTTTGTCGCCAAGAAAGAATCAGTTTATTTTCCTACCCAGTTATGCATACGCATCGAAAGTTTAAGAATGCACATTGGTTTTCTTTGGCACACTAAGAAAGTTGAAAGGGACCTTAATTGTTAGGTGGAAGCTGAAACTAAGAAGAAAATTGATGTTGAAAGAAGGAAACAAGTATCTACAATGAAGTCCAAGGTCATATCTAAATGATTGGCTTCATTTTTGTCTAGCAATAAGGAACTACCTCCTTTGGTCACAAACATATAAGATTCGAGACAATTTCAAGTTTAGATAATGATGAGGATACTGTAGCTAGAAACACTGGCATAAGATTAGTTCCAAAGAGAAAATTAGATTACTAGTGTGCAAAGTCTGGGGGTAAGTTCCCATACCTATCAGCAGCAGAAGAATTGACATGATTAGGAAAACAACCATCAACAAATAAATAAATAAATTGCCTTAAATTTATTTTCTGATGAGGATGAGGATCTAGGTGGAAAATCATAGAATATATCTAGGAGGAAAAGAAAGGTTTTGCAACATGAGAGATCCTTGGTTAGTCACCCTTTCCATTCAGCAATAGGAGAGCATGGTATGTTAGGGAAATAAGTATCCACAGAAAAATCCAAACATGTAAAAGATGATGTTCTTCTTCTCAAAGACAATGAATTGAAAATATTCATTTGCATCTTGGAAGGACATTTGACTGGAACAATCAGTGTATGAGGTTTTCACAAGAATGCTAGAATTGCAATGGATGGAAAGGGGAACAAAAATTGCACAAGAAAGTTGTTCAAAATTTTCAAAATGAAATCGGTTATTGGTTTGTTGAATGTTGTTGTGATGTCAATGAAAATGGGACTGTGGGATAGCCTCTATGACACTTTCCAAGACGTCAACAAACAGGATGGCAGAAATGCTAAAACGACTTATGTTTTAGCGGTGATAGATGTTGGAACTTCTAAAGTAGTAGCACCAGTTTTACCTGTTGAGGAATAAGGTGACACTTTGGTCCTTGCAAATGGTGTAAGCATTGGTGAATTTCCTCAACAAGTTATAAGTTTTCTCGAACATGATTCTATAGAAATTTTTGAGGCTAGAGAATTAACAATGAAGGAATGGTTAATGAAATTAAGAAGGATTTGGGACTGTGAAAAATGGGTCATTTGTGTTCTCGGTATTTCAAGGGTGCCAATGTGTATGCCAAAAATGAGTCTGAGAAATAATACAACATGAGTCATTTCATGCACTAGCAATGATCTAAAAACTAAAACCAGTTATAATAATGAACTATGAAATTATGTGCTAGATTAGTACCATATATTACATTTCATATCGCATGTGAAGTAGAAATAGCAAACAATTTCCAATAAGTGGTCAATGTGCATTGGTAGGCATGACATTCAATTCAATGGGACTCTTTTAGGACAACCCCTCATTTGTAAGATCCAAAGAACTCCCACCCTGATAATACTCTTAAAAATAGGAGTTTGACTCATTAATTTTGGTAGCTTATTGATAAGACTTAATCCCTAAGTTATGACTGGACTTAGTTCTTGTATGCATTATGATTGTAGTTAACATTTTATAATTTATTTTCCTTATTTTATTGTACATAATTCGTGTAGGTGTTGGTTACACATATTGTTCACCAAAATATGTATATTTTAATTGCATTCCCAGGGTAAATTTTCTCCAATTTTGCATTTCTATGAATAACTATTATGTTGAATTGTGTACCATATATGCGTACATTGTAGTGTCCTCCTCTCTATATCTGCATAATCTATCTCTTGAGGTTTTATAACTTTTTTTTTTGAGTATTCATGTTTCCGTTTTGGGCTCATATCAATTGTTATAGACCTTTATGATTGTGGCTTTTTAAGGGCACCACAATTCCAGCCTTTGTAGGGATTTTATGGTTGCCTCAGATTCTCCTTTGAAGCTCTCTCCAAGTAGCTTGAGGAATTTCCAGGTGTGCCACCACCTGGAATTCTTGTTTTCAAGCTATTTTTCTACTCGCCAAGGATTATATTAATCTTGAGCAAGAAGTCTCTTCGCTCACAATTTTAGATTGGCAAAAATGCAGAAAATTAATCGTGGACAATGTCAGCCAAGATAACTTTTGTTTCTTAAGTTGGTTGACTCGCTCCAAATCCATACCACATTGCATCCACAACCCTATCATTTTTTATGGGTCCAGGAAGCATGGTCATCCACACGTACCATCCTTAGGTGTTCTATCACTTTTTCTATTTGACCTCTCATTGAAAGAGTTGATTGTGATGTTACAATCTTGGATTATTGTGACATGCTTCTTGGCAAGCCCTACCAATTTGACAAAAGATATCAGATAGGATGCATTTTCCAAAACTTATACATTTCATAAGGATAGTGAAGGCTGCCAGATCAGATCTTATTTCTTGTATTATCGAAAATAGATCGTTAAACATGCAAACCTCCATAAATTTAGAACTATTTGTTCTGCTCCAGTCCTCATTTCTCCTGACTTTTTGCAAAGTCATCTGTAAGCTTGCAACTTCAAAAAGGAGATGCCACCCCAGTGTCAATTCCAAATCCTATCATCATTATGCATCAACCCATATTGTTGTAACTTCAACCTTGAAGCAAATGACATTGAATCTATCTCAGGGACACCTTGTTAATTGTTCTCCTCTCCACACAAATCTACAAGTTGTAGCTTTTTAGCTTGTTATAACTCAAATTTTGCTAGAAGTTGTAAGAACAGGAAAGGGGTCCGAGGTAAACCAACTTTTGGGTACATAATCTAGCCAATCTATACCTAGACAGGGCTCTCTCTTTTAGATTTAGCTTTGTTTGATAAAGTTTAGGCTAGTTATGAAAGTTTTGAGATTTGATTGGATTTGGTGGTAAAATTCAGTAGCAGAGGGCTAGAACTAAATATTTTAGTCCATTGGGCTAATGGAGTAAAAAAAAATGGTTCAACTGGATTTGGTTTCTCAACAAAGGATGACTTCATAGGGCAAGATAGCTAAACAAGGAGCAAATAGAAACTTGAAAAGATGGGATGGTCTGAAAAGGGATGAAGGGAAATTAAGAATCCTTCAACATATTTTAAGAGAAGAGAACTTGACTAATCACCAATAAAGAGTAGTTAAGAATTCTTTACTAAATGATCAAAATGAGTAAACTAGGAAATATGAGCAATTAAGAATTCACTATTTATGCTAGTTTAGAAGAAAACATTGAGAACAAAAATGATTGAAGACAGATTGCACTTAAGCACTTTCTAAATTATTATTTTTCATTTTAATATTCAGATATGGAACATAATTGATATAATAAACAAGAAGACAATAGCACATGAGATATAAGATACTTATTTGTCTAATGTTCAACACATGAATCCTGTGAAAATTCCTTTGCATTAATTCTTCATCCAGCCAGCCATGCAAAATTTGTCCAACACAACTTTATTCCGAAATAATCAATTTGACAACAATGTCTAAGAATCCACCCCCAATACTCTAAATGAGGGAGTATTTATACAAAAATTTGACAATAAAATATCTCAAAACAAAGTGAGATATAATTTGAGATACAAACTAGAAGTTACGTGAAGATAGGGCCAGATGATCTTGTAGATAACAGATAGAGGCAAACAGATGGTTTGTTGTCCCTATTTTTGAGAGTGTACTAGAGTTAGGCCCTATGATTTGGCATCTTGTTGTCTTTGATGTAATTATGTGCTGGCTATTTTGCTTTTTACTTTATCATTGATACACTTTGACCTGCATCTGATACTCTTTACCTGTTTGACGTCTGTTTATTCTCTTTACCATCATTAACTGTAGTAAATAACCAAAATTTACCTTTTACCAAGGAGAAACTACAAAATTTCTTACATTTCTTCCCACCATTTTGGCTGTTGTATTCTAGTTTTTTGAGGTTTTTTGAGGGTTTCATCAGTTTCGGTGTATCTAAAAAAAGTAGGCTAAATTGGAAACGAGTGCATTATTTCATGCTTGACATAGAACAGGTTCTCTAGACTGTCATAGAGAACTCTACCTATAGGCAGTGCCTTTGATGCTGATGCACTTGTTGATGAACTTACCTGGTTGCTTGCATATTGATTTAATTTGTCCTATAATCTATATGCCTCATTAACTTGTCATTAATAACTAAAGGACTAGGTAGCCCTTTACTCTGCAAAATACCAAATTTCTCCATAAAAGCATTGATTTCCTCCTGCATGTCATGGAATCTTCTTTCTAAATTTTTCATCAGAGTCCTTTTAGTTAAAACCCTTTTGACTTCTAAAATGGTCCCTACTCTATCTTCAATGCCTAGTTCTTCAAGCTGGTACTTAGTCTTTTTATTTAAAAAAATTATGAGCCTAGTGGCTTCCTCAGGCATCTTTCCTAATTTTGCTCTTGTCCTTTGAATCTCTTCTTGGGATGCCTTTACCAAATCAATTTTCTAAAAAATTATTTGGATTGATGGCCAAACATCATTTATTAACTCAGTGATGTTGGTCCATAAAATATTCTTAATGTCTATCAGAGGCTTGTCAAATGTGAGATCTTTTTCTAATGATTTCACGTTCTTTTCTAATCCTTTAATTTCCCTTGTTTTTTCTGCAACATGTATCTTTGAGAGATCATATCTTTGCTCTAAGTTGACATATTGTTATTTTACCTTTTTCAGCTTTGAAACTTGCAGTTTTATTTCTTCCATTGATTTTATTAGCTCCTCTATACTTAGATTTGAAATCCCTAATGATGTTGTTCCTATTCCTGTACCTACTTCTGTGGTTGGACCTGTGACTACGTCTGCTATGGCTACTGGAATGTTTGGTGCTAGAGATGTCCCAATGGTTGAAGGGACCGTAGTTAAGACTACTGGTATCACATTGGGAGGCTGAGAGGTCGACTCTCTGTGCTTGTCCTTCAATGATTTCTCTAGTTCTTGCTCAGTCTCGTTTAGTCTTTCATTGAGTTTTAAGACTAAATCAATTAGCTCTTCTTCAGAACTTTTGTTCATGATCTCAGTAGTTTGTGGATGTCTGGAAGAAGACAATTTTAGCTTCTTTTTTAAGGCAGCAATATCTTCATCTTTCTTTTTGATTAACGCTTCTACGGCCTTCACATCTTTGGGATCATGACCCAAATCAATAATCAATTCTTCTAAAGATTTTATTCTATTATATTTAGCATGTGAGGAGACTTTCTCCAATTGTAATTGGGCTGTTGTATTATTCAAAGAATTTTCCAGCCTTTGGGCCATCATAGCCTTACCAGTCAATGTAGAATAAATCATCTCTTCTATTTGTTTGTGTAACTCAATTTGGTCCGAAGGTTGGATTTCGTTTGCCATGACCTCAAAATTGGTTCTAATATAGTCTACTATTGATTGAGGCTATTGCACTTTAGGTTTGAAGTAACTCAATATCGTTTTACCTTCTTTGGTATCATAAGCTGACATCAGTCTCTTTTGATTAGTGAGAGCCATTTTCAAATATTGATTTTAAACTTGGATCCTTAATGGATCATTTTTGGCTTTTATTTCTATAAAATTCTTCTTGATATCTGAACTGTCCTTTCCTGGTGGCCTAGCAGATGATACCTCTGCATTTTTTGTCTTTCTAGCTCCTGTCTCTGTGAGCTAGTAGATGTCCCACCTTCTGGGAAAGTTTGATGACTATCTACTCCTTCTTTCCTTTGACTATTAGTAGTCTCTTAAAAACAAATTTCCTCTGAAATAGGATTTAGCCTTTTCCTTTTAGCACTAGGCTATTCTGAGGGTGCACTGGCAGGGGTAGCTACTTCCCTGTCTCTCTTTTTATTTCTTTCCTCATTCAGAGAAGTCTACAAGGTTGGGGGTTCTCCAACATTGCCTTGAGTTGGAGAAGTGTGCATTTGGGCCCGTTCCTGAGAAGTTTCAGGCTGTTTTGACATTGTAGATTTCTCTGTAGCTTGATTATTGGTCTCTTGTTCTTTTCCCTTGGATGTTTTTGTAGCTCATGTGTTGGTATCCTGTGAATGCTGTTGAGGTGTCCCAACTATAGAGGCACTAATTCCTAACCTTTGAGAAGAATCAAGTCATACCTGCCCAACAGAAACCAGGTTAAGTGTTTTCTCAAGATTCCTCATAACATTTTCTATATTGACCTGTTCACTATGAGTTTCTACTAGGGTTCCTTCCCTCCATTCGTCCATATTAGGAAATTGTTTAATCTCTGGGATTCTATGGTCAGGGAAAATTTTAAGAACCCCCCCTAAATCTATAAATATAATAAATGGGCGAATCTCCATGGTATATAGGAAAAATGGAAGGCGA
>APFE030275720.1:40247-65561 GCA_000404065.3 Pinus taeda | reverse complement strand
CTTACATGCCCTGTTTAAACAACAGGTTTGTGGATTGATTTTATCTAGGATTCCTTTCTTTTCTTGTAAATATCTTTCAAATCTCTATGGTTGCAAACAGGTTTGTGTTGGTCATTGGTGCAGCATGTTGTCTGAGACAGGTAGCTCAGTTTCGACCTCAAATGAACACAGTAATCACTCTTATTCTCTTTAGTTGCGTATATATGTTTCAGTTTCTGATCTTATGTTAAATTTAGTTGCTTGAAGACGTTTCCTTTCTTGTGAGGAGTTAGTGCTGGAATTGTTTTTGCCCATAATGAAGAAATTGTTTCATTAATTGGTTACTGTGTTGAAGAGAAGGATTAATTTTTGGTCTACAACTTGTTACTAAGAGGAAGTCTGGAAGAAACTCTTTATGGTATGTAGTATGCCAATTTTCATGCATTTATCATGTTACGTCCTTGGAGATTTTTATTATTTTTTAGTGTTAAGTGTTGTTCCCAGTTCTCAGAAAAAGTTGGGTTACAGGAGGAAAGGACAAGCCATAGGCTCATTGGAAAGATAGGTTGAAAGTGGCCATTGGAATTGTTGAAGCTTTGACTTATCTTCATGAAGGTTGTTCTCATCCTATCATCCATAGAGATGTGAAATCATCTAATATTTTGCTTTCTAAAGACTTTGAACCTCAGGTATCTTGATCTTTGTGAGAGAAACAAGTTCTCAAGCTTCTGTTGAATTGTTTGTATTTTTTGGTTGGAGATGTTATAATAAGGTGTGCTTGATCATTAACTAGCAAATCATCTTTCGATGGGTTGTTAACTGAAGATATTCTATGAATAGTTGTCAGATTTTGGGCTGGCCAAATGGGCTTCAACAACATCTGCATATATCACATGCAGTGATGTTGTAGGTACATTTGGGTAAATATCCATTTCTTTCTTTACACCAACTCTTTCCTTAGGAAAATAAATGTCATTTATAATCAAGACTTCATAAAACTAGCTGCTATCATATTTCAGGTATCTGGCTCCAGAATATTTCATGTATGGCAAGGTTAATGAGAAGATGGATGTGTATTTCTTTGGAGTAGTTCTTCTAGAGCTAATAACTGGAAGAAAACCAATCAATGACAAGAATCCTAAAGGCGAAGAAAGCCTGGTTATGTGGGTAGGGCTCTAGTGTCCTTGCTTGTTTTGTATTTGATAATTTTGGATTCTTTTGGTTTCTTTGTCTTGGTTTAGAATCTTAATCTGTTGTAAATTTCAAAATATAGGTAAGGCCATTACTAGCAGATGGCTCTGTAAAGGAACTTGTAGATCCACTTTTG
This sequence comes from Pinus taeda, assembly GCA_000404065.3. Classification (NCBI taxonomy): domain Eukaryota; kingdom Viridiplantae; phylum Streptophyta; class Pinopsida; order Pinales; family Pinaceae; genus Pinus; species Pinus taeda. The sequence continues at coordinate 64,255 of APFE030275720.1, read as the reverse complement.
GAAGATGCTTATGACATGAGCAAGATGAAGAGAATGGTCATTGGTGCAGCATGTTGTCTGAGATAGGCAGCTCAATTTCGACCTCGAATGAACAAAGTAATTACTCTTATTATCTTTAGTTGCATATATATGTTTTAGTTTCTGAACTTATGTCAAATTTAGTTTCTTGAAGACCTTTCCTTTCCTGTGAGGAGTTAGTTCTAGAATTGTTTTTGCCCATAACGAAGAATGGCACATGAAATATCGAGTTGATATCCTTCTGAAATAGAGTTAAGGGTGTTTAGATCTAGTGTTTAGGATAATCTAAACATTTGTTCAGTAGTTCAATTTGTAAAATCATCACCCTTAAACAGGTTAGGCCTGAATGTTGATGGTGGATTATGGAAAAATATTCAAAGCCTCAATTGCCAATAATATCTTTTTCCATTAATGAAATATAATATTCTTTGAATATTAGCAAAAGAGATTACATCATATCTCAAACCAAAGCTTCAGTATGCAAATTACCCCTCCCTAAATAGGAAAGAAGAGCTAGCATATCTGCTTTCACTCCAATATCAAGAGAGTATATATCCTTCCTGAGAATCACTATCCTAGCTAAAATCTGGATTGCAATATCTAAATTGAAAGCTTTGGTTTCCCCAAATAAAGTGGCTTACCTTTTGAATTAAACTGGCTTTGTCAAATTTCAAACAATGGATAAATGTTAATGTAAGAATGTGAACTTATTCTTCCTCATTGTTGGTCTATAACTAATTATTGTAGATTTTGAAATTACTATGAGGAGAAGGAGATGACCTACCTTATTGGACCAAGAGGCAGTTGACAATGTCCATGGAATTAGATGAATTGATTGAGGATGAATTTGGGGCAAACTTTGGGAATTTTGACATGCAAACTCATCTATCACTTGCAATGCTTGGAGTTGATGATGATTTGGTGTCAAACAGTAGTCCGGATCAAAGTGTAGATCTTGTACATGAGATCAGAACCTTGGACGATTATTTCTATGGATGTTATAGTCGTTCAACAAGCTTTGATTGATTTAAATCTACTTCTCTGAGCTTCATAATTTTTCTTACTCCTTGCTTTTGTAAAAGCTTCAATATTTTATACTTGGTATATTACTGTGAGCCATTGTCACTACTTAGTTGTGTTCAATTTCAATCACTTTGCATATTCGCTGAAGCTGTGCCTGAAGTTGAGTGGAGTCCATGTAAAATCCCTTACCAATTCCTTGTATAAATGTGAAAGTCGTTAGTGGTCAAACGTTTTGGTGACCCACTCGTGCTCACTAGAGCTGAAAATTTTCTTGTCCTTGCCTTTGGAGCAATTGTATGTATGTGGAAAGAAAAGAAATTATGATATCGCTATTGATTTGCCAAACCATTGTTATGTACTTTTTCAGGTCTGAAGATGTGTAACTTGTGGTTTAGCTTGCTACATTCTCTTGTATACCAATTTACTTTGAATTTGTCAATATCATAAGCCCAGTAGCGATTTAAGTGTGCGTCTACATGGCAGAACTGCATTGGGCTTGAACTTTTCTAAAATTAAGTTGTATTTAAAGAAATATGGTGTCAAAAAACATAGAACTTCAAACATCAAATCTCTTTGCTCCTTGTAGGCTTGAACCAACATCTCTTCTAGAGAAATTCAACAATTCTAATATAATAATCCTATCGTCCTCTCCTTGTACCTTTTGGGACAATTGCTAGTAATAATAAATCTTAAATTTTAAACACTAAGAAAAACTATAAGTCATGAAAATAGAAATAATAAATAAATAAATAAGAAAGTCAAATAAAAAGGAAATAAAACTAAACACTAAATAATAGTAACTAATAAAAATGGAAGTTACTAAACAACCCATCATAAAACCTCAACCAATCACTTTACAAATAAATAAATTTAAACAATAATAAAAAATAACAAAAATGGAATTTCCAATCTTAAATTATGGACAAGTAGCAAAAATGTTTAGTCAAAAACAAACTAATACACACTGAAAAGTAAAATTAAAAGTCTAATACCATGCCTACTACAAGTATAATAAAACTATTATAGATCGAACATATATATTCTTTTTTTTTTATCATAACAAACATTTTTTAATTTTATTTAAAAATACATATAAATTTCTAAAAACATTATCATTGAGAATATCGTCCGTTAATCTAAATAATCAAACTATGATTAAGTTAGCAAAAATTGTTAAACCTATTTATAAACTTCTGATTTTTTTTATATAATAAATGATGTAAAAATAAATATAAAACGCTATTTTTTATAAATTATATATTTTATATAATAATAGATGAAAAAAAATACAAAACACAATATTTTATATAATAAACGATGAAAAAATAAATATAAAAAAGGTAATTTCAAAAAACCCATGCTGACCAGAGAGCCATGCCAGTCAAATTTTTTTAAAGTTCAATTTCTCATTCTGAGCTGAAATCACATTGGTCGTATTTGACCCGTTCTTAATCAAATCGCATTGGTTCTTCCTTAACCTGGTTTGTGATAGAGTGGGGAACATTTTCCAATTAATAACCAGTAAATGGGTGTTTTGTTTGTCAAGATATCAGCATTTAAAAGCAACCGTGCCCAGATTTCATGTCAAACCGACAAGGGAAATGACCCCTTACAAAATAAACATCTAAAAATTGAACATGGCTTGGTTTCTCTCACTGTAAAAATGTTTTGTGAACCACAATCGTCTGCGTTTGGCTGATTATTTTCATAGGTATTACAAACCTTCAATGCTTGCAGAGAATAGGAAATGTTAAGGAAAATACAAACTAAGCTCGGAATATTAGCTTTTCACATTTTATCTCGTCTCTCGGGTCTCTGGCAAATTGCGATCAACAAGAAACCAGCAACATTCCATGACATTGAATCAATTTTGAAAGATGTAACAAAAAATCTCGTTGCCTTGAACGCCTATAGTTTCCATTCTCTAATTCCTTGTTTTTTTCTTTTGTAACTTTCAGTGAAGATCATTCATCCAAATCATCTTCATCGGAGCAGCTTTCCAGAAAAGAGCCCAGTGATTTGCGCAGTATGCTGAAAGATTTGTCGTCCTTATCCATCAAAGAGTGATCAAGTAGGGTTAATACCTAGACATTTAGTATTCCTTTTCTAAATTGTACCAAAATAATATTTTTCAAAGGCAATGCAAATAAGATGGCCACATTTTCCATAGAATGTAGATGAGGAGATAAATGAAAGAACACCTGCTTTTTCCTTCTAAGACAGTCCTCAGCAACCATAATTTTGTCTCCACAAGCTTTCTGCAATTCTGCAAGGGCGCCCTTTTCTTTCTTTCCTGCAAGGATGAGCGGAAAATAGGAATAAATGAGTCAATGGTCTCTAGACGCTTTTGGTCATAAATTCAGGCGGGGATGAGAAAGCTAAAGGACACTCTCACGCTATTGTTCGTATCGAATGAGTAGCTTTTCCCTTTCATCTTCAAATTTGGAAAATATTTCTACAAAATTCAAATCAAAAGGATCGTATGATAAGCTTTCTTTAGCGCTTAGAGATAGTAACCTATGAATACTTAATTTACATGCATCCACACTGTACAGAGCATTTGATGCTACTTATACATATTTCTGGAAAAATATTTCTGGAAAATATTTATGCAAAATTCAAATCAAACGGATCGTATGATAAGCTTTATCGAGCGTTTGGAGATAATAAGCTATGAATACTTCTTTTACATATATTTATAGAGCAATCAATGCTACTTCTACATATTTACTTCTGAACGAGTTTCGAATAATTTCATTTCCGTAGAAATTTCGAGTAATTATAGTTGTGGAAACGTTTATTATTGGAAGATGAATGAACATGACAGGGAATCTAGAAAACGAGAGTACTTTCCCTTGTAAGCTTGCAAATGAGAAGATTTCTCCTTGCAAAACTCCTCATAAGTTGCTTGAAACTTAGCTGACTCACTTTTCAGAGCACTCTCACGCTGCAATCATTAGATTCTTCTATAATCTCCGATCTTCATATCTGCTAGTTTGGCATTCCACTACAAAACTACTGAAATTATTTAAATTTCAAAAAATTTCATTCACAGTTACCTCCTTGCAGGTCTTGGTCGCAGCTTTTATGAAGATTTGCCTGTACGGGTATATCATGATAAGTATGTTAAATGTATTGCACTCTTCATCGCATGAATGGACAACAATAAAGTGTATTATCACCTTTCTTTCTCGAACTTTAGTTTAGCCTCGTCCAGTATGGACTTGACTTCGGATGAAACACTGAAAAATAGAACTAACAGTCAAAACTTTTCAAACAAGCTACAGAAAAGAAAGAAAGTTAAACGTACTAAGTTCAGTACGAATAATAATTATAACAGCGACTATAATTCTCTTCGGATATCGAATGACTTTGATAACCATAAAAGGATACAGTAAATTTAAATATAATGCAAATCCATTAATATTTGAAAAAAAAAAAGCGAGAACATAAAATCAAAGATTTCACGAAACAATGTACACGTCCCTAATTATCTCGTAGAGCTAGTTACTTTGGACACGCTAAACTGATAGGGGGATTCTTTACTTTCTACATTAAGTTTCAGCCAATGAAATCCGGTCATTCAGCAAAACAAAATCATATGCCCAAAACCGTGATAAATATCCTCAGCTCTGACTTGATAAAGATCAAAGGAAAAAAAATTCAAAAGCTTTTGAAGAATATGAAGGAATATAAAAATTCTCGGAAATCAAAATTTGCCATTATAGTAAGGACATTTGTCGAAATATGGAAATATTCAGCTGCATGTTACCTCTTGATTATCTACTCAGTTTCCTTCTGTCCATCCTTTTGAGCCTTATCTCTAAACTGCTGCAGGGTCGTGATGATACCTTTGATGTCGCTAAATTTTACAAAGAAAATCAATGCAATTATAGCGACGACGATAAAAAGGTCTAGAATATGAGGAATGCTAACTGAAAGAAGTAAATTATGCCTGGAAAGATTGAGATTGATGTCGTCTTCACGCTGATTTGCATCTGCGAGCGCCGTATCCGTGATCGCTCTGCTACGTTTCTTACTTGTTCCGTTGCCTTCTCCTGTCATTCTGCTAACAATGTCCTGTCTAAAATTAAAATCCCCGTCTCTGTTGAAAATGCAGACAAAAAACTCAGTGGATGGATCGTCGTAATGGACCCTTTTATCTTTTTATTGATGAGATGAGAAAATTAAGATTGGTGAACTATGATCAAAAAACCTATTTCAAAACAATTTTATACCTAATGAATTCAGGAAAATAGGGAGCTGGGAGCCATATACACCATGAATCCGGAATTCATGAAAACAGCGGGCTGAATTCGTGAAAACAGGGAGCCGCCCTCCATTTGGAAAAAATTAAGCTCTGCCCTCCATTTCAAAACAAATTTAACCTTTCAAGACCAAATCGATCTTCACAATTTCACTACCAAACCAGAAAAAACCAAACCGTAAATCAGAAATCGCGATTTTGATCTCCCAAAACCAGGAGCAAATATCAAAATGGGGCGATTTTAAGAAAATTTGATTTTGTAAATATCAAAATGGGGTGATTTTAACAAAATCCGATTTCAGTTAGCATATCTGCCCTGGGCGAAAATAAAAAAATAAATTAATTTTTAAATAAAATGAGGGCTAATTATATGAAAAAAATTTATTATTTTAATTAAAAATTCGCCCCACTAAAATATAAAAAGCCTTAAATTTTGCCTTTGGGCGATTATTCACCCCTAAAATTACCCCTGTCTATGGTGTATGTATGGTGACAGCCTGTTCTTCATTCTTCTATCATAGATAAAGCTATTAGGGTCATATGTCATCCACCCAAAACTTTTGTGTAACTTAAGGTGATCTTCTAGAATTCTCTCTGCTTCTCTCCATGCTTCCCTAGTTTTGCAGACAAAAGGGCCTAACTGATTTTTGATTCTGAGTTGTGCTTTCTTTTTGGCATTATAAAAGTGGACCAAGTTTGAATTTATCATTTGTCTAAAATATTCCAATGAGAACAGTCTCATTGGAACATAATTTAATAACTTGAAAGGGCAGAGCTCACACCCATATATCCTGATTTTTGTATGGTTTTTGTATAAATACCAATCACCTATTTTGTACTGCTTGGAAAGCTGAAGGATCTTCTTAATATCACCACTAATCCTAGAAGGGGAAATTCCTGTCAATAAGGTGGTTGCTAGATGAACAAACTGATCAAAGAACTCATTGTAGGAGTAAGGGGACTCAAAGGTTTTATGGAAGATGGAATTCCAAAAGATAACAGAACTTGGATTGCCTTTGGTATCAAGCTTCGTGACATGGAAAGGGAAGTTTTCTGACTGATAATAAAGCATGAGATAATATATAAAGGTGGTATATTTGAAAACTCCTTCATTGTTCAGTGTCATGAACTGTTCATGAATTTTGTCAGCAATATGGGAGGCATAATCATATTTAACAGCAGGCGGCTATCCAGGAGTAAAAATTGACAATAACACTAGGGTTATCTCATCAACAAATTCACTAGTGTTGAATCCCATAACGAAAGATATCATATCAACATTAAGTTTTCCCATATCTGTGAAGAAAGTTTGAAGATAAGGAGGTGGGCCCTTGGGCTGATGTTTCTCTAGCATGAAAGTTTGACAGAGGCGATTAAGTTCTAATTGGGATACTTGAGTTGATTTCTCAAGAAAATATCAAATGGAAATGGGAGTGAGAGCTCAACTGGGGTGAAATTGCAACATTTCATTGATGGATTTAGCAGTTATTGGGAAGAGAACTATTTGGCTTGGAGATATAATGGCTCTGTGGGTAGGGTCGTAATTGACATGGAATTGATGAATAATATCGGGAAAAACATGAACTGAGGGAAGAAAGTACCCAGGAAGATTGGATTCCCATAGTCCCAGGACATCAGAGCCATTTAGGTAGTTGTCTCTAATTTGGAAAAAGACTCTAAGGTGAATTTTATCAGAGGAAAGGTCTCTTATTTGGAAGTCTTTATCTACCAAGGGCAGATGGTCCAAATATTTATGAGGGGCATTAATAGGTGGAACATTCGAAGCCACAGGGGTTTCCATTTCTAGTTCTTGTGGATTTAGAAAGGTAATTTTAGGTTTTGCTTTGAAAAATGGGCAAAACAGAGGATCTGGGAAGTTATATGATGAAACCAACGACTGAATTGTAACGAATTTGGATCTTTTCCTATCAAATTACAATGGAGAACAAGAACTTGCAGGGTTTTGTTGAGAATTTGGATAAATACCTATGTTGGGAGATGAATGGTGAAATTCAAGTACTAGTAGTGGCTAACAAGTTCTAGGTTGTGTCAACTGCGAGTTTTTTGAGCAAGTTGGCGATTAAAAACTTCGAACTCTTGATCTCGATGTTCTTTGTATGAGAGCACAGATTTGCAGTATGAAGTAGTGAAAATGACATTATTTGTTTTATTTACAAAGTCAAGGGTTGGCAGGGGTTTTTGGATTTAGAGTGATGACATCAACGGGGTGTGAAATGACATTTTTATCGTATGCAAAAAGGTAGTAAGTTGTTTCATGTCACACCGCTTTTGAGGATGGGTGGTAATGAGCCGGAAGCCAATGATTCCATAGGTTTTTCGACGCATGGTAGAGGCGTTGTGCGAAAACCACTTTGTGATCACGTGCTAATGCGCGATCACAAAGGGGTGTGTGATATTGATAATGGCCATCAGATCCCAGGGACTTGATCAGACGGCTGACAGGAGGCATGATACAATGGAGTTTAACAAAGGTGGGCCCAACATAATTAGGGGTTAATTTAATTATATCAAGAGTGGTGTGATAGGTCGGGGAGGTTCTTAATTAACCATGAGGGTTAATTAATCCCATATTGATGTGGCAGGGGATTAAGGGTTGTTAATTAATCATGAGGGTTAATTAATCCTGTTTAATGATGTATTGTGGTTATAAATAACTAGGGGTGGAATATATATAGAAATTGGGGTTTTTTTATATGTTTAAATAATACGGGCGGGCGTAAGCGTTGTGCAGGAATTATATAATATAAGTTAGAAATTAATATGGTAATGCAATGAAAATAACACCAAGTATAAAACATTTAATAAGTGTATTTAACTTAGGCTTAAATGAAAAAGGCTTTTTATGAGAGATTATGTAATTTTCCTAAGTAAAATAGGATTTTACTTAGGAAACTATCTATGAAGGTGAATGAATGATTTATAAATGGTTTTAAGTACTTAGGCTTTTAAATTATTGGGCTAAGGGTCTGGTCCCTCCAGAAGTCAGAGAAATTCTCTGAGCCCCTCCAATTTAGAAAATACCTTAGTACTTAGGGGAAAATTAGTGAATAATTAGGGAAAATGAGAAGGGGAGTTAATTATTTTGACTTTGCTTTGCTTGAGATGCTTTCAATGTACTGTTTGCCTTGGCCTTATGATGAAAGTGAAAGATTAACACATTTAGAGACATCATTCATCACATATAATTCTGCAACATCAACTACCTACCCCACCTAATTTAATCTAGCATTTTTTCTTCTTTGTTAGGGTGCACTTAGACTGCCAAACCCTTATCAAGTCTTCCTTTTTTTTACATGGAAAACCCTATATAAATCTGCACTTATTACATCCAAGGGCTCAGATTAAGCTATTGAACTCCTTTTATTTACTCTACCTATCTACTTATTTGCCAAGATTACACTGTTTGGTCAGATATTTATTCTCTATTTCTACAACATAAAATTGAAAAATGAATTAGCCAAGTTTAAACAGTTTGACTATTTATGAATTGTGGCAGAGTGATAAGCTACATACAATTGTTTATTACACAAAGTGAAAAAGTTGTGGCATTTGGACTTGCACACTTTCCTGGTCTTTCTTTTGTTTGGGGTTCATTTTCTTTCATTTTTTGACCATCTTTATTTTTTTTACCCTTTGATTTTTCTTTTAGGGTATACTCTCTTTACATTTTTAAATTTTTTGTTTTTTTGAAAATATGGAAAACCTTTGCAACAAGAAAAGGTATGAACATATTATAGATCTCATCATGTCAATCATGGCATATGACACCTATTGGTAAAGGGGCCTAACATAGCCTACCCTTCAACAACCGTAGGAAGCACATTTCTTCTTCCAACCAAGCACTAGCGGTTGGATGATCTCACATTTTAATAGTGTTTACCTTCCAATGTTTTGTTAGGAAAATCCAACCCACACATAGTGCTTACCAATTATGTGGTCTCCTTCACTAGAAAGCAGGTTAACATAAACAAAAATTGTGAACAATTTTCTCTTAGCAGGGAGAAGTTGATGAGATTTAGTCACTAAGTTCCACTTCCAATGGACTTAGTTTTTATATGTATTATGATTATAATTTTCACTTTTCACTTCATTTTTCCAATCCTATTATGCATGATTCATAAGGGGCTTGGTCACCGTCATTCACCCACCAAAATATGTATATTTTAGTTAACCATACGAGACTTGGTCAAAGATCATCACACTTCATCAATATTGTACTTTTATAAATACCTAATACAATGAAGAGTGTACCATGTGCACATTGCAATGATTTTATCTCTCTACTACCATTATTGATCTCTTGGGGTTTTCTATTCTCATATATGATTATTCTCACTACTGACAATTGTTTAATGTACCTATTGACTTTATTTTTAGAAATACAAAACTTTTACTCTCCTTCCCTTTTGGAGGACATTTTTGCAAGTTCTTCTTTTAACAAAAAAAGATATGCTCAATAAATATTCAAATTTTTAAGTTTTCCATCTCTAACATCTCATTTATATTCAAGATGTAATGTGATCCCTTGACAACATGTTCCATCGAGAGAGGAGCTCGTATCTCTCTTATTTACTGTAATGACTTTTCCATGGTGCTGGAATGTATTTTAGGTCTCGCAATACAATCCTTAATGACAGTTATAAATGGGCTTGGAATCACAGATGTAGTTCCCAAAAATGTGATGAAAATACTGAACAAGGTTCACTCACATCATGAGAATCAAAATTATCTCAGACTGGACCTACATGTGAAGTCTTGCCAGTGAAACCTTATCTTTTAAGTTGACTAGCTTTTTAATAATTTCTGGCTTTTCCACTTCACAAAGTGGATCAGAATAGAGGATCAAGATTGGTATTTGCTTTCTAAAAGTAGTTTAAAATTATTAATTTGAATGAAAAATGCCTCAAAGTTGTAACATATTATAAATGTTGTATACCAATTTCTCTCAATAGAAAACAAATGCAAGGTAAAAGGATAACCACACTTGACATAAAGAACAAAAACCAGCTATCTAAACCTCATAGAGTTAGCGGGGATGCATGCAACACGCAGAAGCACCAAGATGCATGGCACCTAAAGTAAAGTGAATCAGTAATGCTCTTAACACATTTAAAATAAAACATTTAATGAGGAATGAACTCAAAAGAAATCTGGCTTACATATATTAGTTTCCATTTTGGCAACTTTTATGCCCAGTAAAATCTGATCAAGCTAGACTTGACCAAACGTTATTATGTCCAGACATCAGATTCAATAGGTTTGAAATGAAACCCTTTCAAAATTTCATATTCAAATAGTAGTAAGGTGGTGGTTATACTCTGTCATCATTTCTATGAGAGAACATAAGCATCTTCAAGAACTACATATTAAATCTTCCATTGAAACTTAAGTTGTGTAGCATAGCTACAAATTGGACTTTTGTCATTGTGGCCAATTCTAGGTGTATGGCACATGTTTTAAGTTGGTGGTTGCACTGTGTCACAATTCTATGAGGAAATATAAGATTCTTCAAGACTGCTATATTAAATGAAATATTGAACCTTAATCTACAAATTGGACTTTCCCATTATGACCAATGCTAACTGTATGATATATATTCTTATATTTTCTTCTATTGATTACACTTTTCATGAAGCCAAAGATAAAGTGTGTTCAGTTGGAACTCTTATTGTCAAATAGGCTTCATGGTTCACATGAAAAGATTGTTGTTATGCAAATCAAAAATCAACCATAGGTCAAATGTGCAAATACATCTTTGTTTGTGTCATTTTGTCAAACAGAAATAAAACAATTTCATTCTTCTATTGGCCATTTTTTTCACTTTCTCATGTAATATTCTCTGATTTTTCATAGAGTAATGCAAGAAAAAATATCCTTTTTTTGACGACTTTTATTATTTTATTTCTTACTAGATCATCTAAGCTGCCTGATTCTATTGGCACTTGAATTTGGAGATTTGATATGTAGACACTTAGGCATGACCTTTCTATTATGTATCTTCTTTATGACCTTTCTTTCTGAAAAAGAACAGAAAGTGACATAACTTAGTTTGAAATGGGTTAACTCATGTCATTAATGTGTCCTTGTAAAGTACTAAGATACCATACACATCATGTTGTCGATTGTGCATATATGGGAACTATGTTAAGTAAATCACAAATCAAAATATGGACCAAAGAAACTGGCCTTGGAGAAAAAGATAATCGGAAAAGGTAAGTGCCATGGTAGAGCAAGGAGAAACAATGTTAGCTCCTCCACTATCACCAGCACTAGGAATTATATCATCTCCAGCACGAGCACTATATCTATCTCTATCACCAAAACCAACACCAACACCAACACATGAAGAACAGGTGCATCCACTCTACCAGTGAAATAATAAATGAACTTCTTTTTTTAATTGGAAAGGTCATTGAATGTTATAAAGAAAATACCATTTTGGTGTATTTATTTTGCTTATGAGGTTGTCCTTGTTCCAATATCAGGTTGGAACTCTTGAATTCTAGGTGCTGTAACTGTTTTGTATCAGGAAGGATTCTAATGTACCATACAAAATTAGATAATATTGAAGCAATAGAAAGATACATGAGTTAAATAGAGATCACACTAAAGTGAAAATATATGATCCTTGCCAATGGTTTTGTTATGCATAAGGTTTTGTATGTCTCAACTTTGTGTTTGTTTTTTCATCTTGATGATTTTTGTTTCTAGAAATGCTACTTACAGATGTCCTTCAGCCAAGTGGCTATGCTACGAGGAATGAAAATCATCTAGGACCTATACCCACCCATATCTGAACCCACTCAAGGGTTTTAAACCTAGGTTTTGGTGTTAATACAATCCCAATCACTTTTCTCTAGCTACTAGACCACACACATCTGTGCTTCAACTTACTCTTTACCAGCTGCACAACTAATAAATGAATTATATTCATTCCTGAAAGTCATGGAGGATTAGAATATTGGTTGATACATAATTATATTGTGATATGACTTCAGGAATAAAAATGAAAACTAGAAATGGCAGGAAATGGGCTTCCAAAACCTACAATGGGTGGGTTACACTATGCGATTGAAACTTGGAGTAGACATTTGTAGGTAATGGTGAGAAAGAGAGAAACCATAGGAGATAGGGAGAAAGAGAGGGTCCATCAAAACATCAGAATTTTTAACATAGATTAAGAAAATAAAGTCATATATCATTCACACATAAAGCAATAAAGAAGTTATAACTTGATGCCTGTATAATGCATTAACTTTTCATTGCTAAATTTAAAATTTGAGAATATTGCATAAAAATTCAATGACGAATTAAAGAGAACATTGAAAATTTATCATTAACAACTTCTATTGTAAAGAACCAACTGTTAGAACTTTTGTCACAAGCTACATAAAAAAATGGTGAAAATGTATTGCTCACTAGAGAAGAAGTCAATATTCTTTTGTATAAGCAATTTCCTTTGATCAGATTTGAGCTATAAGATAGTTATTCATTTGTGGAAGTCTTGAATTATATTAGGAAACTAGAAAATTATTTTGAACAAAAGAAGATAAGATATTAGGCTGCATTGCTAGCAAGGAACAACACATGTGATCATTCAAGTCCCAGCTCAGCTATTACAGAAAATTGGATATCTGAGCCTTTTCAAATAGCTAGAGAATTTGGTCACATGACTAGTGTTGATTCTTTTAAGTGCCTACTACAAGATCCTATGTTATCAGATCTGGAGGAGTGGTCACATTGGGATCATATTTTTGGTCCTACACTTGGTCCAATTTTGAATTCGCTAGACAAAGAAGGGAACAGTATCAGTTTCCTTTGTCTTGTATTAAGGAGAGGAAAAGGAGTCTCCATTGATGGTTCAGAAACAATGGAAGGCTTCTTTACTGCTCCACTAAAGTGCTCTGCAAAGAAAAACCTGATCAAGTAGAAAACTACAATTTTTTTATCTTATCATCTAACCACCAAGATAAATTGTTTTCAATTATTTGCAACCTAGAATTCTTTAGTGACACATGGTTTACCATGCACATATTCCTACAATTCAGCAAAACGAAATGTTCATTGAAGTTACAATACATAGATGAAGCAATAATTGGTGTTGCCTATTGTTTACAAAGCCCAATAAATTACCTTGACTGTTAATAATACCTTAACAGGGAATTATTCTTTCTATACTTATTTGCAAGAGTTGTGTACCTATAATTAATTACAGGTTTAGTGGGTTTTGGTTCTTCCAACCTATAGCCATTATGGTATAATGAGTAGTGAGCTGGGATTGTTGTTTAGTTATATAGCAGATCCAATTGGGTTAATGTTGAGATTAACAATTTTTATGTTCATTAGATGAGGCATATCAGACTTGTATACCTTGAAAATATACATCAAATTCCATGCAATAAGTCTTATTTTCAATGAGAAATTTCTAATGCATGAATGGTTAGTGATCTACTTGAATTCGTTGTCATAGATTTTGTTAATTCAATTTACATGATTCTTTTGTGAACTCTATGACATATGTATGACCTTATGCAAAGAAATACTGATCTTTCTAAGTTTGCAAAAGCTTTTTGTAGTTGGTTGGTTTGCTAATAGGAATCATCGAAGTATTTCTATAAGGCTATTTTTATTTTGTGTAGAATGGACACTCTTCAGATACACATGCCACAAATGGGTGTAGATGGAATGAATGAACTAAAAAATATTGCTTTGTGGTTTTAGGAAAAGATTTATACAGTCACTATAAGTCAGGTTTGCTACTTTTCACATTGGAATTGTGGTGACAGCTAGTTTTCATCTGAGGATAGTCCATTTTATCAAATTTTGTTATCATGAATTGATACTTGATGAACTACTTTCTTCAAATTTGAGTAGAGTGAATATTTCATAAATATCCTATGTATGAATATCACCATGTAAATATATCTCCTTTCATACGATGTCAGATGCCATTTCCATTTGAATACATATTGACACTTCACGGTGGAATATCTATGGAGTCTTCATTTGTTTTCAAAGCCAAAACAAGTGATGTGGGGTGTGTCGTGAGGTAGGAGGTTTAAATTTCTGGTAAGTAGCACCATCAATTAGTTGATGTTGTGGAAGAATTTATGTTTGCATGTCTTGGTTTTTTATTTTAAAGGAGGATTAAAGATCATATTAGGGTTTATTTCTTAATTGGATGATGCTTATTGTTTGGAACAACACTTCATTTGACAGTCGCAAAGGCAGAGCAGGTGCTGATGGAAAACAAGGCAAATTTTAAGGAAGATTTTGGGTTGAATGGTTCTGTCTGCAAATTCAGGTTATTTTATTTGTTTGGTTATTTAAATTTTTCCTTTAGGTTTGTTGTGAGATCCTATGTGATAGAGGTTTTTATGCTTTATCATTGATGAAAGACTTAATTTTGAATTTGTTGGAGTGATCCAGTACCAAAATATTTGTCATTTTAAATAATTGTGAAATTTTATATCTATTGCAACACATATGATCCTATATTGATATCCGTAAAACCATTTTTGTTCATTGCAGAGAGTGAAAAAAAAATAGAGTTGTCTTTAGTTTGTAATACAGAATATGAAGACAAGTCTCAGAATCCAAATCTTGTCACCCCAAAGGTAAGTAAATTCATTGCATACATATAACTTCTTTTTTCATACAACTCCATACATCCATTTCCTGTGATATGTGCACTTGTTCTTGCCTTTGTTTCCTCACTACTATGGAAGAGTCAGACCTTTTGTTTTCACTGAAAACTTGAATACCATGGAAAATAAATGATCTACAGCCTCCTAAGAGGGTTTCTTTGCATCCACTTACCAGCTCTGTATTAAATCAAATGCATATCATTTGGGAAACTATTTTATATTAATCAAGAAATTTTTATCCTAGTAAATACTAGTGTTTTACGATCCTTAGAGAGAGGAGATGAGCATCAACATAGATAACAAAAAAAATCCAAAGTTGTGCTACGGGATATGCCACCAAGACTCCATGTGATGTTACTACTAGACTAACAGAGGATACCATTACATGAACCCTAGGATTTTCCCCCCAAATCCTTCTACCAGATTGGAAAACCTAGTGTAAGTAGTGCCTTATAAACCACGTCTATCTCATAGCTGTTACTCACACTCACAATTAGTGGGAATACTAATGTGAAATATAATTATAATCACTAGATATAGCAATGCATTACTAAGACTTGCAATTGTTCGTGACATCGTCGAGATCACAACCGTAAACCATAGAGACAGACAAAGATGACTCAGTAAAAGTTTTGTTATCATGCATGTGCAAGGATATCTCTAGGAGTGGATTTACAAAATTGAAAACTTGTTACTAGATCTTGCAATTAGCTTCTTCCTGAGATCATTCTATACAATATATTCTACTCATTCTATTCATCAATCTTCGCAATAGATATGTGTGTGTGTGTGTATTTATATATATATATATATATATATATATATATATATATATATATATTATATAATATATATATATATATATATATTATATATATATAAGTTCGTATGCTGAGACATGTCCATGGGATTGAACTTCCGATTTCTTGGATACATAAGGTCTCTCCAACATACCTTTCTCTAATTGTGCTACCACCCTGTAGACTTTGCCAAATTTATACTGCAAGTGGAACAACGTCACATTGTCAGGAGGAGATGTGAATCCAAAATTACTAGGTGCTAAATTTCCACTATTTAAACTTTAAAGTCTTGATATTTTATAGATATCGTTTAGTTGAGAGAATTCTACTCACATTGTTCATACCTTGTCTCTAGTTGTTTTTGATGAAATTGATCTCCTGGCTTAAATACAAAACTTTATTCCCTCGTATGGAAGTGGTCATGATGTCAAGAAAAATGCGATGCAACATGGTACATTTTGATAACCTTGTAGTTTACTAAACATGTTCCTTATGTGCACAAGGTTGATGTTTTAAGTTTTAAATATATAGTTGGATTTGAACCAATAACAAGGACTTATATAATAGAAAGATGAGTCTAAGAGCATGACTTGATGGGTTATGATGATGAGAAGATCCTTAGGAGTAAAAAACAACCAGTTGTCTATAGGATGGTAGACCATTCTATAGGAGAAACTTTAAAAAGTGCATTCTAGAATAGCTGATATTCATTATTTAAAAGGACTTATTCTCATGAAGGTCCTAGTAAAAGGTAAGACAATGCAATTAGATTTTTTTCGACATAAAAGCCTCCTTTAACTAATTGTAAAATGTTATGTAGAGAGATTTTAGAGAGACATTGATAGACCTTCAATTGAAGAAGTTAATAAAAACAAATGCACTAGTGCACCACATTTCTTGATACACATAGTTTCTTTTTTATCAAACCCCATGGAAATGGATCTAAGATGAATCCAATCATATGCATAATTTGTTAGGCAGTCTTCTAGGTATCTAAAGTTGTTCGTATCAAGGATCTATTTCCAGACTAGGTTAGTTAAGGGAGATGGATTTGATACGAATCATGTAAGTCATATCGATGTGTAAATAATGGATGCAATGATTAGTTTAGCCCAGTAGAAGGTCATGATACTAAGTTTGTTGTGTGCTTAAATGAGAATTCACAACATAATTCATGAATTTTGCAACACTGCTTCAAATCCTGTGTAAGAACCAACATGTCCACTATAAGTCTAGATTAAAACCTTGGATGTAGATAAAAAGGATGGGTTATTAACATAAATAATAGAAGTTAACCATCCTCAAATTCTATGAGGTAGATGGAAGGTTCATCTATCTCAAAGTCAAATTCATTTGCAGCTCACATCTGTTGCTGTTATAGAACATCCAGAATGATTTCTCGACTCGAAATCTTCTAAGAGTGAGATCGTAAGTATTTCAATCTTCTTGTTTGTGACTGTTAAAACCAGGTTTGTAGTAGGTCATGAAAACAATTGAGGATAGCCAACTTGGTGGCCAAAGTAAGCAAAATGAGGGGATTTTTTTTCTATTATGTGGCCTACCTTAGTATAGTGAAGGTGATAAGCATATTCCTTTACAAACCACCACATAGTGACTTACAATCAGTCTCCAAATGAAGCAAGATCTTTGAGAGAGAGATTCTGAAGGCATTTATAAACCTTATTCAAGAAGTTAGTAACAACAAATGCACCAAAGTTCTTGATACATAGAGTCTCTCTTTCTGACCAGATTCCACAGAAATGGATATGAGATGAAGTTGTCACACACATAATTGATTAGGAAATCTTACAGGTTATTAAAACTCATTTGTATCGAGGAGTGTTTCTTGGTTAGATATTATGGAGGAGATACATTTGATATGAATTTTGTGTGCCTTTGTTTGTATAATTTTGACACTAGAGCAAAGAAACTATTGTCCCATAGATCCAACATCAATATCTACCAGATTCTTGATATAATGCTAAACAAGTCTCCACTAGATCTCTAGGCACATGACCTCTCACATAGAATATAAACAAAGGAAGGAATCGAAAATGCACCTGTTTTCCCTTGCTTTCCAATGTAGACTAATGACTCGATTTAGCTGTTAAAAATATTTCTCTTCATCCAGAGATCTTACAGCAACACTTGTAATTTGTCACGTACATACATACTATAATCATAGACAAACAAGGAAAATCCTTTGCCCCTAATAGAAGGAAAATAAGGTACATAATAGAATCAATTCATAACAATCTATATAAATTTATATCAAATAAAGTACAATCACCTTGGAAGTAAAGTATTCCTCTCCAATTTCTTGATCCTAACCTTTCCTTGACTCACACAGATTGGGCTCATTTATGTAACTGGGAAAGGCCTCTTGGTGACAATTCTTCACCATGATAGGACAATATGAAATCTCTCCTCATCTTCCATACTTCAACCCTTGAGAGGGTTTGGTTGTACAGGCTCTTCCTATATCTGGGAGGATTTACTTGGTCACAGAGGACTTAAAGGAGTTATGAGGTTTCTCTAATAATTGACCCTAAGCCAAAGTCATGGCACCCTCACTTGAGTTGATCATCTTAGGAAAGAAAAAATTTGGAACCTTGAGGTATCAATTCTCTGTGAACAAAGGCATCATATGTAGTCTGTAAATGCCATGACAAGATGTACACTCACTTGGAGTGATGCTACATAGGCTGATAAGGGAAAGGGAGTGATGGGTTATCTACATGAGAAAAAACAAGGGTGAAGGGGATGCAATTTAGCCTACAACTGTTGAGAGTTGAGCTCTGGTCTCTCTAAACAAAATGAAGTGGAAAATAGGGTCATAAATCTTCCAAATATGTAATAAATGGATACAATGATAGTTTTATCCCAATATGAGAATCACAATAGATGACTCTTTTAGGTGTTGATAGGAAAACTCTTGACATAGTCATCGATGAGAGATGTGGGGTTAGGTGCTAGGTGTACCACATTAACTGGACATCCGATCTTAATTTCATTACCAACACCAGTAATGAAACACATGGCATTCTTTGTAGCTTTTGATTTCCATTTTCATGGAATACTATTAACCTCTAAGATTTACATCATAGTGAAGATGCATCCCTCTTGTCTTTCTTTTGTTGCCAGGAATGTGATAATAAGTCATTTTCATTTCTCTCAATTTTTACTTATGGACTAAAGAGATGCATGACTACATTTATTAGCATAGATACACATACAATATAAAAAATAAATGAAACCATTTTTTATATTAGACTGGATAAGGTATGACTAGGATATTGTGAGATATATACTAGAACTATTTGGCTTAAGGGAGGGAGAGGATGGAATTATTTGGTCTAAAATGAATACTATGGAATGTATATTGCACAACTAGAATACAAGGTTAGTTTTGAGGAGGATGAAGCGGGTGACAAGTAGTGGCGATGGAATTTATTATGGAAACTTAAAGGCCCTTTGAAAAACATGCTAATCATGGCTAGCACCATCAAAGGAATTACTGACTTGGGGCAATTGTTATAAGAGGTTTTGGTAAGGGACTATTAGATGCATACTCTATAAAGATAGTGATAAAACTATTGATCATCTACTAGTGCATTGCACTTGTAGTAGGGAACTTTGGAGTGAAGCTTTGAAATTGGCAGACATGGAAGAATAGTGGGTAGGGAATATTTTGGTTATTTGTTTGGATAAAAGGTTAAAGGATCAAGATGTGAACAAGTGTAAGATGTTGCCTTGCACAGTAGCATGATCTCTTTGGTTTCCAAGAAATAAAAAGATCTTTGAAATTAAGGAGACTATATATTATATATATATATATATTTCGTGTGGTGTGTGTGTGTGTGTGTGTGTGTGTGTGTATGTCTATGCATATATATGTTAGTTTGTGAACAAATTTGTCTTGTTATAAGAGGGGTCGGAAATCTAGCAGAATGAAGAGTCCTAGAACTTTGAAAAATCTAGAAATAGATAAAGTAGATGCATGTGGATATTTTGTTGGTGCATGTTAAGGGAATCCTAGAATTTGTGGAGTTGGCTAAATGATAATCATAGTTTTACATTTAAGTCTATTGTGGGGGGTGGGGTACAAATAATAGGGCTGAATTATTTTCTCTCTCATTGTTAAGAATTTAATTTCTCAGATTTTAGGTCTTGGGGGATTCTAAGCTCATCATGGATTAGGAAAATGGAAAAACTAAAATGGAAAACTTAATTCTTCTCCTGATCATGGAAAAGTCAAAGAAGTGAAAAGTTCATTTTTAAAATTCTCTTTTTAGCACATATATAGAGAGTTGAATGTTATGGATGATGATTCGATGAGTTACCTAAACAAGCTCTTAAGGCAGGATAATGATCCTCTTCAGCAGAATAATATTAGCTCCTTACAATGGAATGACATTAATCCTCGACAACAAAATAATATAAATGTTTTGCAACAACATCACCACCAGGCTCTAAACCAGAAATAAATGATGCAAACACAAGAAAAACAACTTAAGATACATGAGAAATAGCATCTTCAACATCAACAACAACATCTCAAACAACAACTTTAGTAGCTTCAATAACAATGGTTCCAATAGTTATAATAGAAAAAGCAGCAACAAGCTCCTAGTAGAGCTTCATGCACAACAAATGCCATAACTTCAACAAATTAATGAGTTGAGTAATGAATCAATGGAAAAATAGTCTGTTGTTAAACAAACATTTATACAAAATCATCATATATTAATTTAGCGTTCACATTATCACAAGAAGAAACTTAAGATAGGGTCAACACTTTCTGTTTCTTCACCTCAACTTCTCCAGGCTACTTCTCTACAAGTCTCTCAACAATCCTCCCCATAGGTAGATCAACAAAGCTTAGTAGCATCTTCACTTCAAGTTCCTAAAGTAACTCCCATGCAACCTGCAATCTCACCATTTATAGCACCTTCACCATCTCTTCTCCCAGCTTCGTCGCCTCACATAGAAGACACTGAGAAGTAGCCTTTTGTTATTTCTTCAATTTAAAATGTTTGAAGTGCTAAGAGATTTTAGCAAACAGTTCCTAGCTAAATCATGATCAGTCTCTTGCTATTAGTACACCTGGAATTTCTACTTCACCACTATTACCTAATTTTTCTCCTAGCCCAACTATGAATACAATTAACCAACATGGATACGAAACTGTTTCATCTGGATTCCTAGTGGGAGGCAAGTCAAGCACAACAGAACCCCCATTGGAGTGCTTAGTAAAAGTGGTATGTAGATGTGAACTGATTTTCTTAGATTATATATGCAAGGATAGTTATTTTATTTTTCCACATTATTTTAGAAATTGATCATAAAAGGTCTATTTATTGTTACTTGTTGTTTCCACATTAATAGTGCAAGCTACCTAACCTATGAAATTTTTAGACTCCATGGATATGTTTCAGTTTTACTTGACATTTCAGTATACTTTGTGTTTACATCCTTATGTTTTTTAAAACAAAATAAGCATCATGCATTTTTAAATTTTAATATATAGAAACTTGGAATTCTCCTTGGGTTTCATGGTTGGTGTAATAGAAACCCAACCAATATTATAAATTCTATGTTGAAACTTTTAATTAGCATTTCTATTACAGTAATTCATCGTGGTCTCTCCTAAATGTTGTAATGGCAACCCCACAGTTATGTATAGGGGGCGGCAGTATCCTTTATCAATTTATAATGCATTATTGTTCCACAATGGCAATTATTATTCAATGGAAGAAAATTACATTGAAAACAGTGTAAAAATGCTCCAGTAACATAAGGGAACAATACTGGATGTAACATGATATTGTTGGGCCTATTAGGTGTTACATTCAAATGGTCACATTAGTAGTTAAAATTAATTATTTTACATAGTAATAGCATAAAAACTAGGAGGTTGTTAGAAAACCTTAAGCAGCTTTGACCATTTTATTTATTAGTCCGAGGGCTAATGATTAGTATTTTTTTCTTTTGAAAATATATCGTGGAGTCCATTAGACTGGTTCTGTGTTATATACTTGAGGATGAGTTGCAGGTGATTGCACTATGTACATGCACCCTATAAAATAGTGATCAAGGAATGGTATTAGGAGTTTGTATTGTAACAATAATCTTGGTCGAAAAGCCCTCCAAATATATCCTGTTCTGTTTAGAGTATTGGTTGTCTACTTTTTAGTTCGTTACCTTCTAGTTTATGTGTTGGTGAATTTGGTTTCAAGGAAGAAAGTACCCATGTGGGAGAAACCCCCTTCATAAGGATATGTCACTGCAGTAATAGCTTGAATTGGGATTCAGGAAATATAAATATTAGAGACTTCAACAGCTCCCGATCACTAGCAAAATTGATAGATGAAGTATCAGTCTCCCTTATTATTTTACCGGATTTGAATAATTTCAGTATGTGAAGTTGTCTATCCTGAGAATCGTGCTATGCTCTTGATTACTTTAATATGTTTAACTAACTATCGTGTTTCCAACATCACTTTCCTTGGGGCTAAACACCATGAAGAAATAGATGAACTAAAAGTAGGATTGTATTATTCTGTCATTCTAGGAAGTTGCAACAGTTCTATTTGAGGTTTTACTTAGACACCATAAAAAATTGTAATACCATTTTGAAGATCATGAGAACTGCTGGTTAACTTAAATGTTGAGTTTGCGTTGAGATGTATCTATCATGGAATGTTATTTGATGTTTTTATTTTCCCTAAAATTTGTGGATCAACTCAATCTCCCTAAAGGACTTGAGGGTTGTTGTGAATGAAATAGGTTCGGTAGTATGGCATGTTCTACACCAAGTAGTGGCTCCATAGTTGTTGTCGGAGAGGATTTGGTTACCAGAAACAATTTAGTTTGCAAGAAAGAAATCTAATGTCACATGATGGTAGTGTTGTGACAAAGAGAATGAGACACAATATGAGTTTGATGCTCTAAGCAGTGCATCTTCAGGTGGAAGTGTTATCAATAGTCTCCAACAACATAATAATCTAGAGTCTCCATAAATGGAGTCTATGAAAACCTCTAAAATCAAGAGGCCAAGATTGGAGGTATGCGATGTAGATTCACTATATCTTATATATGATCCACAAATCTACTACAGAATATAATATTTGCAATAAAGGAGTGGGTAGAGGGGCTTCACCTTGTTGACCAATATCTTACCATGTTCATTCATAAAGGGAATTTTAAAATTGTAAAGAATAAAGTCAGTGCTTTATAAGTACTATGGGGAGTTGTAGAGTACCAAATGGTTTATAGCTATTGAGGGGAATTTAAAGGATATCTAAGTAGAAATAAAGACTTTATTTATTGGCAATATGTATTGGGAGGGAGTTTGAAAAAAGTGTTTTTGGAGGTATTTATTAATACCTAGTGAAATTAAAGGTATTCTTTCATCTTCCATAATGTAGTTGCTATGTCACAATTCATTAGGTGAAGGACCGATTGGAGTGGATGAAGCTTATGATGTTTAACGCAATGAAAGTGTTGTTTCTAAGGATATAGTCATACTTTATCACTAACATATAAGGATCTAGGGCTACGATAGTGATCACAAAACATATGGATGTGTGTTAGGTTACACTAAAGATCATAATTGTAGATGATATGGGCCATATGTTTCACAAATGCAACAAGAAACTTATAGGCATTGATCTATAATTCCTTCCTCGTTAAACATAGAGTTGACAAATGGCATCTATATATTCAAAGTTAACATGGATCCATTCTAGCACCATATAAATACTATTATATCCTCCAATTTCTTCCTTTCTTCAAATCCATGTTATTTACTCCTTATTTGAAGATGCAAGTGTCCGTATTTATGAAATGGGATGAGGGAAATGTGTAGCAAAATCATATTCTAGAAACTATTTATCTTTGGTTGGGATTTTACCCATATTACCCATGATGTAAATAGTTATAATGTCATGGAGAGTATATTTTTGGCACACCTTTAAGAAGGCATCATTATTGAATGGGGCTAGAAATCTAAATGGTTATCCATTGAATTAGATATAGGATTATATTTGTCTATATGGGAAAGTTGATATAGTTTGATCTTGTGGGAATTAATTATTGGATAATATTGTATTGCAGAGGAAGCTTTGGGTTGAATGAAATTTCATGAACCTACTGTAGAAACTGTGAGCTAATTTTATTATTTTTAATATATTTTTTCCCTTGTACTGTAGAATCTGAGCTATTTATATA
>APFE030275720.1:28812-40134 GCA_000404065.3 Pinus taeda | reverse complement strand
GTATGGTCAAGAAGATTCCTAAACCTCAAATGACAACAATCTGCTATTCAAAGTTAACAAAGATATTTTGGATATTAGAAAGTCATTTGTATCATGGTTATGCATAGTACAAGCACCATATCCTCCAGAAAAGCTACAATAAATACTTAGCATAAAAGGATTTGTAGTTGATGACATCATCTGGATTGTTGGCTGCCATTTCTATTATGCCCTATGATCACAAGCATGGGACTTACCATTTTGAGATGGAGAATGAGAAGGAAAGAAGTTCAAAAATGGTTAGTCTTTTAGGTTTTGGGATTTAGTTTGGATTATAAAATGGATACCAGAGAAGTGGTAAGTTATTTCAGTGAAAAGTATTAAGTTCATTTGTCATTGTTTGAGATGTTTTAATTTGTATAGGTTTTTCAAGTATAAGTATTATATTTTATGCTTAGTTCAAGGAGTTTTCTTCCATTATGTCTAGTAATAATATGTCTTTTTGGAAATGTCATGCTCAACACTTCTATCTGAAGTGGCAAGTAATAGGTGTGGAGCTCATTAAAGCATTTATTTTTGAAATTAAGTCTTTCCTTGATGTTGTTGAGAAGTCAGAGCAGACATATATTCTTCCAAGCACTTTTCATGCTTGTACAGGTTTTTAGTTTAGCAAGCTACATGGTTTCAATTATAACTGGATAGAATGTGGTGCAATATTAGGAAAATTTTTACTATATATACTTATATTTATAGCTTGTATTAAAGTTTTGTACCATATAATAATAATGCACTTCATTTTGTAATAACTCAAATGCGTCTTCACTTCAAACTATTTGGTTCTACTTATCTCCATTATTATTTATAAAAGGATGGTTTATGTTAACTTTTACTTTCAAATATAAGTTAGCATTTGAGGATATGTGAATATAAGTTAATTGTACCGACTTTAAAGGCTCTTTGGGTTCATGAAAAGAAAGTGGCAACATCTACTTATGTGGGTAACATGTGTCTTTATTATATTTTAGGTTTCTAAAGGTGTCATGACATGTGTTCTGCAAGAAGTGAAAAATTTGTATCATCTATTGGAA
This sequence comes from Pinus taeda, assembly GCA_000404065.3. Lineage (NCBI taxonomy): Eukaryota > Viridiplantae > Streptophyta > Pinopsida > Pinales > Pinaceae > Pinus > Pinus taeda. The sequence goes on along the minus strand of APFE030275720.1, from coordinate 39,067 downwards.
AATGATTTCCACCTTTTAGGTGTTACTGCATAAGCTTAGTGACAAATTTTCTTCATCTTCTTTCGTCCCATAAGTGCAATTGGAGCAACAGATTCCTTCTTTAGAAAGGTTAACTACTTTGATAGTGTTAGTAGGTGATTGGATTTAATTCCTACTTTTGTTTTATGCATTCTATTATTCTATGGTGTGACTACTTGTGATTTGTAATTGTGACCTACTTTTAGAGTTACACAACTTACAAAATATGATGGGGAATTTAATTATTAATTTGTTCATTTCATTTATCTCTACTATTTTATGCTATATGGTGTGACAATCCTGGATTTTGTATATTTCTTACACCTTGGTGTTAAAGTGTACACATTCTCTTGTGTCTTCTAAAAGTAGAATTCCTGAGGTTTTCTGAAGTTAACCCTTGCATGTTTCCAGGTATCACAAGTATATCAAACAATGAAAATCATGATCCTATCAAGCATGATACCATTTTCTAATTTTTATGTTAGAAAGAGGCTTAGTGCGGATGATATGTAGTACAATTTTGTATGGTTGAAGATTAAGCATTTAAAAGGAATTGTAGAGTTTGGCAATCATGTGAAATAATACAATTCTCTAATTTTCAATATTTTTTATAAAAATACAGCTTCTGCTAGTTTTGAGGATTTAGATTTTGTGCATGGAGTATTTTTTAGAGTGAGCATGATATAAGTTCGTTAGTGAATTTATTTATGCAAGACCTTGAATTAGAACAATCCATATATCAGAGTCTTATTGAATTGTGTGAACAATCCACACGTCAAAGCTATGAATTACAGTAGGAGGGGCCCAGGTATCGCCTTCAATCATAATGATGGTATGGTTATTATCCACTCTTAGGGAAATAGACTTAAAGTACTCTAATGATATGATAAATAAAACAACAGAGTCAAATTTCCTTCTCGGAAATAGAATAGTTTAGAAGATACCAAAAACAATTCTTTACCAGATGGTGTATCAGTTGAGCTTTATGCTGTTGGTAAGTATGGCTAGGGTGTGAAATTTTGGCAAGTAAAAAGAAGAGACCTTTAGATCCGATTCCCAAAAAGTTGCATTGGGAATTGACTCTTTTCAACACTTCTACTTATCAAAGTTGATAAGGAGGGGTGTTACAACATCAACTTTGTTGAAATATGCAATTTTTTCTTTGAAATTGATTGTGTAGCTACCATTTTTTTTTAAATCAATGGCTATAAATGTAATCTTAAGGATTGGCATAACTCTTCACATAATTCTTTAAAGTGCGCTAGCTCAATGGAAGAGCGCCTACCTTACAAGCAGGAGGTTGGTGGTTTGATTCCACTGTGCGCTAACATGAATTAATCATCGAGTTTGTAGTTTATTTTTAATTAAATGTTTTTTATATTGATTTATTTCAATGGTGAGATATTTCTGGATTCATTGTTTTATATTGTCTCTACAGAGACAAAAGTGATCTCTAAATAAATTTGTTATCATCTCTGAAGAGACAATAGCTAGTATTAAAGACATATTGTCTCTAATCCAAGTGTTCTCTCTAGAGAGACAAAAATGAAATTTTCTCTGAAGAGACAATAATGCTTATGTTATATATAAACAATAATATTTAAGACAATATTTTTTAGAATATAATCTTTAAGACAATATTTTTTAAGACAATAATCTTTAAGACAATAATTTTTGAGACACCCGCTTAAAGACAATATTTTTTTAAGACAATACACCAGTTTTCTTTTGCCCAATTTACTTAGTGATTGTCTCAAATATTGTCTTAAAACCCTACTTTATGTATTAGTAAAAAAATGGCCGTCACTCCATTCCAAATGTTCGTCAAGAGATTCTATGAGTCGATCAGCGATGATATTGTGTTTGCCGTATGTTTGATTTCTTTCGAGGAAGATGAGGATATCAGAGATATGTGTAGTTGCCAGCATATATTCCACAGGAATTCTTTCTATAAGTGGGTTGATCATCACCAAACGACCTACCCTTTCTGTAGATATTCTCTTATGCGGGGGAGAATACTCGATCGTGAGATGAGGAAATCTTAATTGTTGATCATATCGCTTATATATTCGGTGAAGATTTAGAAATTTCCTCGTAGCAGAGATATTACAAGAAAATTATTTTAAAGAGAATTTTCAAGGTAAATGTTGAATCGGGTGATAATGTATATGTAAAATCCGACGAAATGGAATGTGGTTGCGGCTAGAAAACCCTAGGCCAATTATGTCTTCTGCCAAAATTATTTTTGTTCATATACACAAAAGGTTATAATTCTTTTTCTAAATGTACCAAGCTTAAAGAATGCTTAGAAATTCTAGGACCTACTGGTGACCAACAGATTTGAGCTTTCTGTATGTGAATCTTAATTACCATTGCATTTCTGCAACCCATCATATATTTGACCATAATTTTAATTGTAGTTTCCGGAATGTAAGGCCTTTGGAGTTGTGTGACGTGGTTGGGTGCCAGGCAACCTAGGAGCGCGCACGGGCGCATGTTGGATGTGCGACGGGCGGTCGTGCACGACGGCGCGACTGACTTCTACAACCGGTTATGCGATGAGTGATGGAGGACTTGTGACGAACGCGACGAAGGACTTGCGATGGCGAACGAGAGAGTGGAGATGTGCGTTGGTTTATACCCACTGTTGGAGGCATGTGCGATGGAGTAAGGCTGACCCACGATGGAGTAAGGCTGACTCATCCATGGCATTCACAAGGGATGTGTATGGCGTTTGTGGGGCGGTCGTCTGGGCAGCCCACCCACACACTACCATGCGTATATATGGAATGCGATGGAGCATTCATTCATCATTCATTCAACAATCACTTGTTCAATCTTCTATCAAGGATAAGGAGATGTTTTGGTGCACAGAAATAAGAGGGCCAAGTGCATAGCTCATGTGCTCTCTTTTTGGAGTCGCACTTTTGGAAAATGCACTTGGTGAAGGGTGAAGTCGTTGGGTAAGGTGTGCCCGGGTGATTGTGTGAAGGTGATGTTTGTGTCGAGACTTCGCGAGGGTGTCTTGGTGGCTCGGGTGAGTGCCCGCCCATCGTACAAGGGTGCACTGAGATTGTTTGATTGTAAAATTGGCTAAGTGTGGGACTTGGTCTTGCCAAGCATACTTGTGTATTGTAAACTGATATTCTTAATATATTGTTGGGCGGACTCATCGTTCAAGGAGTGGCCCCTCCCTTTATACTGTGCAATTGTGTTCTCATTTATAATTGCTATTGATAATGAATAAAGTATGGGTGTTCATTGGTATAAAGGATAACTAATTATACTTGGCTGAGAGTCACGAAATAAGTAGGAGTAAGTGGATAGGCATAATCAATGTGCAAGAGTATTGTTAAAAAGAAAGTGTTTGGTGGTGCCGCACCTCACCGGTATGGTTGAAAAACTACCACTGCCGTGGCATTGTGACAGGTGGTATCAGAGCAAGATGATATCCGGGTTGATGAAGAAGTGACTATGATGATAGGTACTTGTAGGTGAAGGAAGTTGGTTTCACACTCAAGTGAAACAAGGACTGGTTCACATCATGCAAGGAGTGGGGAGAAGGCTAAAAGGCAAGATGGTGGATGAACCTATGATAGGTGAGTCTAGCCATGATGCAGGTGAAGTCTTCTGGTACGAAGTGTTTGAACAAACGGGTTGATGGAGTTCTAACTGGGTTACGATAAAGGCTGAGAACATGAAGATTCAGGAAGGCTATTCGGAACTAAGGAAGGAACTTGAAGAACTCAAGAGCCAATGTGGAAGTACGACAGATGTTGAACTCAAGGAACCTGATGAGGAGATCTAACGAAGTGGTCTTGGTCTTCAAGAGCTCTTGGATGAAAGAGCCTGCTTAAGGAAGAAAAGTGCCATGGTGGAAGCCGAAATCAGGCAGATTGAGGAGGAGATAAAGAAGAAGCTTCTTGGTAAGAAGGTCATTGTGATTGAGTTGGAAGAGCTCGACTACATTGACAGGATGGGGACTCACTACTGAGACAATCGAGAGGATGTTCGGAAGCTTAGTTCTATGAGAGTAGTCAATGGACACTTGGTTGGTGCACTTAAGAAAAGGTCGATGAAGGACAAGCTTGAGGGAGATCAAGCTACGCCAGGATCGAGTTGCCTAGAGGATCCAAGTAAGGAAGTGAAGTACCTTAAGAAGGAAGTCAAGTTGGAGCATGAGCCAATTGACACTTCTGAGGCTGAATTCTTGAAGAAGGTTGCTGATATAAGGCACAAGATAAAGCAGATAGAAGGAGGTAATGACTTGAAGCTGAGTTTTGTGCAGGTGACCATGAAGGGCAAGAGATTTGCAGCTTTGGTTGATACGGGAGCTACTCATAGCTTCTTGAGTAGGAAGGCAGCAAATACTTTTGGGAAGAAAGCAAAGATGGAGAAGGAATTGAGTGCTTTCAAAGCAGTCAACTCTACCATGAAAGTTGTTGTTGGTGTAATGGAGAACACTCAGGTGAGAGTGGGGTCATGGTTTGGAAAGTTGGACTTGAGGGTTGTGGACATGGATGATCATTCTATGGTGCTGTAGAAAGATTTCATGAAGCTTGCACAAGCCATACCAATGGTGGACCGGGACATTCTCTTGATAACAGCTGAAGGAAGAACCATGATGGTACTGATGAATAGAAGGAGTTGCTTGGGGTATAGACCGAGGATGAATTCTATGACTTTGTATCCCAAAGATCCAAATGTGAAGCATGAGGATGTGGAGCAAAGAGGACTTGGGAGTATGACTCAAACAACGAAGGAAGGAAAGTTAATTGACTTCATTGCAAGAGTGAGGAAAAATGAAGTAAGTGAGAAGGCAGTCTCACGAACCTTGAGGCACTTGACAGAGACATCTTCTACTGATGATCTTCACAATGGAGTTGTGAAAGAAGGGAGTCCGAGTACTACTTTAGAGGCAGAGTTTGATGAGGATTATGAGGGTAGAGATCCTACTGGCATAGTGGATTTTTGCAGGTATGCTATGGGCATATATGATTTTCAGTTGACGAAGGACAAGCTCAAGGAGCTTGGATGCACATGTGAGGAGATTGAGGCTGTGCACAGATACTTGAGGACCCAACATCAATCCGATACATGGGTGGATGAGAGTCAAGGAGGAAACTTCTTGGCCCTCCTTTCTCTATATACAACGTTGGAGATAGGTTGGTCTGGAGGCCTTGGTAGGGAGGAACCACACCAAATTTACAAGGGGCTTTGGAAGGAGGCTTCTTTATGACAGATTGCAGACTTGGGTGCAGGTGGCCAAATGTTGGGATGGAGTCTACATGGGTTGGACATCATGGACAACTAGTGTCATGGACTTTAGGTTGGAGATATGGAGCATGACAGTTATGTAGGGACATTATGTGGGAGCATGAGTAGAGGTGTCATTCATGGACATTATATGGGAATGCTGAAGCAAAGGGTGTTGTGCAGATGCTGTTGGACAGATTCTTGATGAGTCTGAGATGCAGCAGAAGTCAGGGAAAGACTGATGGTGACATAAGGATGTGCATTCTTGTGGTTTGGGCGTATGGTTGGATTAGCTACCCAACTAGTTCGAGTCATGAGGGGTACCAATGTGCATAGGTGTGTTCATATTAGGCTGGACCGAGGAGGAGCATGCAGAAATGATGCTTGAGAGAGAGATATGGCTATGAGTTCTACACATGATGGAGGGCATTCAGATGTGTGTTCTGATGGGAGAATACAGGAGGAGGGCGACACATGATGGGGTTGACACATTGTTGCAGTGGGCATGTAAAGCTTGAGATGAAGGGACCAGCCTTCCATGGTGGATAGAAGCATGTGGAGATTGTGACAGGGTGGTTGATGATCATGGATTGAGATGAGTTCCGATGTATGACATACCGATGGGTGCATATCTTGGTATGGTTATCTTGGTGACAGTTGGTTACTGAGGTGAGACATGGTGGAGATGGAGTTCTACATATGTTGCAGGGATGTTGGCAGTATGTGGAGGAGTTGACATCATGGATATTGGTGATCTTGGTGGATGGATACCAGGATGGTATGTTGTCGAGGACGACAATGATTTCAGGTGGAGGATGTAAGGCCTTCGGAGTTGTGCTACACAGTTGGGTGTCGGGCGACTCGGGAGTGCGCACGGGCGCATGTTGGATGTGCAACGGGTAGTCGTGCACGACGGTGCGACCGAATTCTACAACCAGTTATGCGACGAGCGACGAAGGACTTGCGACGAATGTGACAGAGGACTTGCGATGGCAAACGAGCAAGTGGAGATGTGCATTGGTTTATACCCACAGTTGGAGGCGTGTTTGATGGAGTAAGGGCGACCCATGATGGAGTAAGGCCGACTCATCCATGGAATTCACAAGGGGTGTGTATGGCAGTTGTGGGGCGGTCGGCTGGGCAGCCCACCCACACACTACCATGCATATATATGGAATGTGATGGAGCATTCATTCATCATTCATTCGACAATCACTTGTTCGGTCTTCGCTCAAGGATAAGGACGTATTTTGGTGCACAGAAATAAGAGGGCCAAGTGCATAGCTCATGTGCTCTCTTGGTGGAGTCACACTTTTGGAAAACGCACTTGGTGAAGGGTGAAGTCATTGGGTAAGGTGTGCCCGGGTGATCGTGTGAAGGTGTCGTTTGTGCCAAGACTTGGCGAGGGTGTCTTGGTGGCTAGGGTGAGTGCCCACCCATCGTACAAGGGTGCATGAAGATTGTTTGATTGTAAAATTGGCTAAGTATGGGACTTGGTCTTGTCAAGCATACTTGTGTATTGTAAACTGATATTCTTAATATATTGTTGGGTGAACTCATCATTCAGGGAGTTGCCCCTCCCTTTATACTGTGCAATTGTGTTCTCATTTATAATTGTTGTTGATAATGAATAAAGTATGGGTGTTCATTGGTATAAAGGATAACTAATTATACTTCGTTGAGAATCACAAACTAAGTAGGAGTAGGTGGATAAGCGTAGTCCATGTGCACGAGTATTGTTAAAAAGAAAGTGTTCGGTGGTACAGCACCTCGCCAGCACGGTTGAAAGACTACCGCCACTGTGGCGTCGTGACACGGAAGGTCTCAAATTTATTTGTCAAAGTTTTCATCTAATCAATAGGGCACGTTTCTATTGCAGAATGTGTTTGTCGAATAAGTGTCATCGTTTTTACATAATTTAATCAAATGTGGTTTTTCTGAAATTTTATTATGAGACATTGGTTAGTTCTTAATGCTAGAAAATAGAAAGAGACTGGCATGATTGGACAGTGTCGGTAACTGAAATCATCGCATCCGCTTTTAATTCATTGATTATTAATGGAGCATGAAATGGAGCTAGGAGGGTTTCTCGTTGTATCATCTGTTCTTTGTGCCTCCCATGAATTGAATCATGTCCACTTTATTTGTTGCTTCCTAGGCAACGATCCTTTCCCCAAGACATTGTTTCTATGTGTTAGCATTCATGGCTTCAGCTCTGATCTATGTTTGATAGCCTCTTTCTACGCTTGATGGACATACTGCATTCATATGATTGGCCTCTCAACAAATAATTCCCAACTGTCTATTGAAATTGTCACTATTCACCATCACAAGCTGCTAATGAGTAGGTGTACAATTCATCATGATGAAAGTTATGTTGATCCAAATCTCTGGAAAATATTTTCAATAGATTTACGACGAATACATCTTCATCGAGGAGAGGAGGTTGTCATACTTTTATTCTATTAATTTGATAGGTTTTTATGAGTTAGGATTAACTAGCATTTGCACCTTATGATGCAAAGGAAACGCCGCAAGGCATAGCGTGTGGAAGAATATTGAAATGTGAATAGGCCTATGCGGGCTTTTTTGAAAGCAAGGGTCGATGATCTCAAGCTTTGATTTGAGGAAGCCATGGTGAAAACCGTTGAAATGGAATGCAAGTAGCCATAAATATGCATTGAACCTGTTTAGAGACCTTTGTTTGTAGTTCGTAAAAATTGTGGAGTTAAAGGTGAAGATAAATGAATGAATCAATGCGAACAACAACTAGGCAACCATATTGATTTGGAAAGGGCCACTTAAGAAATCATTATTCAAATGGGAAATTAAATTAGTATGAAGATATATTGAAAACATGTATTATGTTAATTAAAGTCAATTGATTTTGTCAATAGAATATGTTAAAACCCATTGACAATGAACTGGTTGTGAGGACATAAACTATCAAAATGGTATTGATCTTGAAACATCCCTTTTTAAGTTTGAAATGGAAAACACAAATAGGTGCAAGGACATAAAATATCAAAATGGTATTTGATGTAGAAACATCCTTTTTTAAGTGTGAAATGGAAAATACAAATAGTGTATTGTAACATCCTTTTTTAAGTTTGAAATGAAAAACACAAATAGTTGTGAGGACACAAACCATGAAAACAATATTTGATCTTGAAACATCCTTTTTTAAGTTTGAAATGGAAAATACAAATAGTGAATTGTAACAAAAGAGGTTTGAGAAGGAATATAGTAGCGTAAAGAACATTGTGCTTGTCATTCCATATTTGAAGTTGTATGAAAACATGGTGGAGGTAGCAAAGACATGAAGAAGCAGTAATGGACCTGCAAAATGTATGTTTTGTTAGAATTAGGAATATGTAAACGAGCTGTGGAAATTTATTAGTAATACTTTGCAGGTGAGTTGCGTTAAAATGAATCTGGAACTAATGGAAATGAAGTTACCTTTGCTATGTGGATTTATATATTGTTAGTGGAAGATGCATGGTGAATAACAGCAGATTGAACACCATTGGAGGTTAATGCATAGCCGGAGATGCATTTTTTTTGCTTGTCAGGCTACCTGTCGCTGTGCAGGTAGGTTATTTCTGAGTCCACATGGCCTGTTGCAAAAGAAAGAAAAGGTTAGAATGATATGTATAGATAATATAAAGACATTCTAATATTTTCTTATTTACTAATATTGATTAAAGTTGGTTGTTGTTGAAAGATATGAGAAGTATGCTATGAAATAGAATGAGGTAAATAAATGGAGGAAACCTTTTTTTCATGTCAAAGTATGGGTTGGAGCAGATTATCTGGAGGTGGCATTGAATGGAGAATGTCTTCTGCATGTTTTCTGCGAGCAATGTTTTTTTTGTCCTTCATTTTACTATAACGATCGAAACTGAATGCGGGCTTAATCCGGAGATTGTTTAGAGAAGGCACTCTTGAAATAGCTGTGAATGTGAGACCTTGACGTTCTATTTTTGGAAGTGTCATACCTTGAGATTTATGTATGGTTAAAGCCCAAGCCATCTTCAATGGAATTTGTGCAGGCCCATTTCTTTTTACTGTTGGAATAGGCAAGTGAGTGGGGCTTCTTTCATCCCAAGGAGGCCCAATGTATTTGGGAAAATCTACAACAACAAATGCTGGAATTTGTGGTGGTGCAGTTGATTCTTTGTAAAAGATGGTTACAATTTTTCCAAGGGAACCTTTAACAAGTCTGGCTGAAACCCAAAGGTTGGAAGTCAACATAACTTTTTCGCCATTGCATAGTAATACAATTTTCTCAAGTTGCTCATCTTCAGAGGAAATACTGGAATATGTGTTTTCATCTTCAGCAATGGATCTTGCGATTGGAGTGTTTAGAGATTTCATCATTTGCTTATTATGGACCATTGTTTGAGCATTTGTTGGAAAGAGATGCATGGAATCCTGGAATGAACATATTTCTTCTTCTGATAAAAAGGAATTTGTGCGTGACATGAGTATGTTGTAGTCATCGATTGTTAGATTTGCATCTCTAATGTTCTGGAGAATGTTCCTGAAAGTAACCTGTGTGATATCATCACCTTGTTGACAAAATATTGTGTCTAATGTGATGACTGTGTTGAAGGTGTTCCACAGTGCGCTTCCGTGGTTTGTCCCTACATATAGAGGTATGTCCTTGTGTTAAGAAATTTACCCAAGAACACAAATTAATTACGGAGAATTACTGAGAGAAATAAATATAAAAATTAACCAGCAATAACCATAAACACATAAATACACGTGTTTATCCGGGAAAACCCCAAATCCGGGGAAAAATCCAATCATAATGAAATTTCATTATCCTTGGCCAAAACCCTGGCCAATCTGGCCAAGTGAGCCTTCACCGCTCACCTCCAGGTCATGCTTTACAATGAAGTCCTTCCAGCCTTTTATAGGCTCCATTACATATAATACCACGGGCAGAATACCATGGGTGTACAATACCATGTGC
>APFE030275720.1:0-28432 GCA_000404065.3 Pinus taeda | reverse complement strand
ACCAGGTCTTACAGTAATATGCCCATTTACATGCAATAATTTTGACTTCATTAATTTAATTTTATTTTTATTGCTGCTCCTATTCTGACCCATCTTCTCTCAATTGTGGGCATCCTTGTTTTGTTTCTTTGTTGCCTTCGTGCCAAGTTTAACTACCTTTAATTTCTGGGATGAATCCTTGAAACCCTCGCCTGGGGTGACTTCACCAGGAAGCCTTGATCTGGATCTAGAGCGCGATAGCGTGCAATGCTTCTTGTTTGGTTGATCTATATCCATAGCATCAGCGCAACAAATCATATCCCCTTCATTCACCAAACCAAAACAAACCCTTGGCAACAAAATACGTTCTTCTCAAGCCAACTTGGCTCCGATACCAATTGTTAAGAAATTTACCCAAGAACACAAATTAATTACGAAGAATTAATGAGAGAAATAAATATAAAAATTAACCAGCAATAACCATAAACACATAAATACACGTGTTTATCCGGGAAAACCCCAAATCCGGGGAAAAACCCAATCATAATGAAATTTCATTATCCTTGGCCAAAACCCTGGCCAATCCGGCCAAGTGAGCCTTCACCGCTCACCTCCAGGTCATGCTTTACAATGAAGTCCTTCCAGCCTTTTATAGGCTCCATTACATATAATACCACGGGCAGAATACCATGGGTGTACAATACCATGTGCCCCAAAACCATCACTATTTAACCTCGTCAACTTTTGACTCTATCCTGAGTCAAGTTTACCTAACACCTTGATGGGTGGAAGCTGACCGAGATCACCAACCACTATTATGGAAGAGCCACTGAAAGGAGTGTTTCTTTGGTGGGGAAATGCTTCCCGAAGATGTTCATCAATATGGCTGAGAAGCTTTGGCCCAATGAAGCTCATTTCATCGATTAGTATGTATCTTATATGCGTGAGTTCTTCTTGTAATTTTGCAAGAGCATTACCTTCTAAGGGCATAAGATCCTTTAGAGGAAGTTGCAAAGTAGAATGGATTGTCGATGCTTGTATGTTGAAGGCAGCAACCCCTGTAGGGGCGAGGAGCATGATCGGTGAAGGTTCCGGGCTTGGTAGGCATATGAGCATTTCTTTGATGCAATTAATAAGGAGGGATTTTCCCATACCAGTAGTGCCTTGTATTATCATTCTGAGAGTGGGAAAATAATCCTTCCTAGCAAAATGATTAGAAATAATATTTAGATCTTTTCTTTGCATTGGAGATAATGTAGTAAGGGTTGCCAGGATATGTTGATGTGTTTGAAGAATGCGGTGGATGGAGCGGATATTCCCAATGAATTGTATTGCATTATTTTGTAGATCCAATGGGATAGTGGTATGATTCGAGTTATGGGTGTCATCAAAGCCACAAAGACCAAGCATGTCAAGGTCATTTATGAGAAGCTCATTTGTTGGGTGTAATTGGGAAAGTAATTCCCATTCATTTATTTCCATGGTGTCTGCTGGATTGGTTTCGTTTATAGCTGAGGTATCATTTGTGACAGATTCAATATCAGATAGTGTGCGGTGTTGATGCCAAGGATTGTAGAATGGACGAAATGTTTCCCAATTTGCGGTGAATTCTACAGCAGAATCTCCTATATCTTGTACGATATGGCGAAAAGGTTTATATAACATAAGTTCAACCCTGCAAAAGTCAACGTAGCAAGGTTCTGTTGTGGATGGTATGGAGGAGTAACTTGGTATGACTCAAACAATTGCTTTTGTAGGCCTTTGTTTCCATTTTTTTGTTTTGCGACGAGGATCATACGACCAGGACCTTGCCAATTCTATTAGTGATGTGGCCTCTAGGGTAGAAGGGTGCTTGATATATGTATCTATGATGTGTAGGGATGTAGTGGAGGCAGTGTTCGTTTGTGGAAGGGGCATAAGAATTTTTTGGCTTACATTTAAAGAAACAAATGGTCAACTACATAATGTTAATGGCAATTTTTGCAGCATATGGCAGGTTTCCTATGCTCCAATGTCACGATCAACAAGGGTTTCTGCAAGAAATTTTTGAAATGCGGATGTTTCTGGGTCAGCAGTGGTTGAAGCCAAGACAATTCTATGTAGCATGAAGTGGAGGATTTTAGATATTTTTCTGCTTTGGATGCATATTTCGCGATATATTTTTGTACAGCGTGTATGGAGAGTACTGGTTGGCAGTCAACATTTGCACACCAAATAGATAGGATGGTAGGGTTATGGTTATTGAGTCGATCGTCATTGCGAGCAGGGGTGTATGTTTTTTGGCCATTGGAATCAATGAATAAGGCCGATTTTGGATGTAATTCCCACGATGCTTTATAGTGACATTGAAGTGAGGATCCTTTTTTTCTTAGGCACGTGCTTTCCGAGCATTTCGTGTGAAATTCAACATAATTGACGAGCTGTTCATAGTCACTCGAAGGATTGGTTCTGAATATTTGCGGTGTGGACAATAGACAAGGGTCTTTGGGATCTGTCCAAGCATTTGGTTGGTTTGAAGTTGAAGGAGCACGAGGGTTCCAAGCGGAAATATATTTGTCGAAGAACTGCCTTGTAATATCAACTGCTTCTGTGTCTTCCCAGTTGAGTTTTTCCATATCAGGTGCATTTTCTATCCAAAGGAAACCATGGATGTGCGCAGATCCCCTATGTTGCCATTCATACCTATCAAGTATGCGTTTTTGTAAGTTAATTTTGCAATAGGTGAGGAATGTTGTTTAGAGTTCTTGGAGAAAACAAAAATGTAGTAGAATGCGTACCTGTACCAATAATCTTTTGTATTCAAGTGTTTCTCTAAGATAATCTCATGAAATGCTGTGAATCTATGGTGAATATATAGTGATGTTAAATGTGGGTTAGAGATAATGTTATCATTTCTCCAATTTTGTTGTTTTGCAATATCATAAGGAAGACATCCGGGCATGATTGCATGAAGATCATGCCATTTTGTATCAGCTGCACTCAATGTGAAGAATAACGTCGAGCAACCGAGTTGAAATATCATGTTTGTTAGTTCTTTTTTAGCTTTGTGCCAAAATGACCTTGTTCCACATAAAGAGCTACCAAATCGCATAACTTTCTCTGCCAACTGCTCATCTGGAAATTTTTCTAAGTGGATGTTTAGATCTTGAATAGATATTGGAAAGTTACCTGTGATGCTCTTTTTCACAAAAATTGATGTTGTTGCTTGACTGCGATGCCGCATCATGAGATTATATATGTAATAACGAAATCGTGGGTGCTTTCCAAATCTGTTATCGTAGTAACGTATGAGATGAAGTGCATATTCATGTAATTGCACTTCTTTCATTCTTGTCTGATTTGGCATTGCAGCTCCTGTCGGGAAAAGTGCAGGGAAAGCCATAGAGAGTAGACCTTATGTGTTGTATTCATTGACTGGCGATCAATAAATTGTTGGCCACTCAATTGTAGTATTAGATTGGTGGTTGTAAGCATGCAAATAATGGTGGATTTCTTGGATTTCTGTATTTGTATCAGGTATGATGGGGACGAACGATGATGTTTGGTCTACGGATGGGTCTGTGAAATCTTCAGTGAGCTCATGGGGGGGTTAAAGTGGAAGGCGGATAGTGGTTTCTGTAGTATTGGAATGGTGAAGGGAGGAGGAGACATCGGTGGGGATTGCTGGTAAGGATGCCAGTGCGTTGGTATCAATACGAACATTCTTATGTATGGGTCATTTGCCAATTTGTATTCTAATGCAGCGAGAACGCAATGTCTACTGACAATGAAATCATAAGCCTTATGGTCATTACTATGACGCGTGACAATTAGGATGTGAAAGTGTTCAACACATCGTGGCAACATGTTTGTGATTTTTGTAATGTCTTGAGGAAAAAAAATTGTGTGCCCACTGTATTTATACTGCCCACCACATGCATGTGCTACTTGAAGTATAGGGTTAACCCTAGCAATGAGAATTTCTTCTATCTGTGAAAGAGATGCAAAGGTAGCTAGTTGAGGACCAGGGTCCATGTTGTTTGATAATGAGAAGCGATGACCTTTTGTTTCAGAGATGCATCTGGAGCAACAATACATGTGGTTGGAATTGCGGATATGTATTCCAGGATATGATTCAAGAAAAATGGAGCATGGGCATTTAGGCGGAAGTTTATCAATGTTTGCATGAAAATATCGATGTGCTTGATTAGTATAAATGTTTTTAAAAGCATGTGCGAAGGAGGGGTTAGGGCAATGAGTAATGGATGTATTTGTTTGAGAGGTTTGCTGAGAAGATAAAGAGTCTCATAATTGCAAGGGAGGATTGTTTTCAGGGTGGGCCATTTCAGACGAGGAAGGTTGGTTTTCGTTCTGTTTTTTATTTTTTTGACATTCTCTGATGTCTTTTCTTGCTTGGTAAAGCTCACGACGCCGTGCATTTATTCATTCTTTATTTGTTGCATAGTATCTTCGAGCATGTTCATTATTAGAAGAAGAAGCCATTCGCAAAATTTATGGTACCTATAAGCAAGAGAGGGGAAAAGAAGAATGTTATTTGGAGACAACAACCATGCTATTGTAGGAAAGCGAAAGAAGGGTAAAAAATGCAAGCGAAAGCAAAAGAAGGGAAAAAAATCCAAGTTCTAAATAGTTCTTTGTGAAATTTTTTATTTCAGTAATGTTTTTGAAACAACATATTAGTATTTTTTCTGTATACATGTATGTAGTTTCATTTGTAAAGCTAATAAAAGGAAAAAAAATGTGAATTTGTCTACTCACATAATGCTAGGTACAATGGAGAACAAATACTCATTTCAATGATATATAAGAAAATTTCATAAGAAGGCATGCAACAATATACCTTGTAAAGTTGTATTTATAAAGCTGGACAATAGGAATTGCCAAAAAGCAAGGAATACATTTTGAAATATTTATCTACAATGTCGAGATGTTCTAAATTTCTCGAAGGATGTTGTTGCATTCTGCCATGAAATGTAGCTTTTCTTCTTTTATGATAACGCATTTCAATCATGGCACTTCTTTAAAAGTTTTTGTCTTCACCGACAATGTGAAGATATGATCTATCCATAGAGCTCTAGAGACAATTTCCTTGATCAGTTCTATATCTAAAGATAATAAATAGAATTCTTTGGCATTATTTCCAAGAATTGTAGATCCCGCATCTTCGAAAGCAACAGTTGAAGCCAATTCACCAGTGTGATCTTGTATGTCGATTTTCAATAAGTATCTGTAATCACAGTCGCTTACTTCAGCGTTGCATTTTGGACAGAACCACATCCCTGTATTTTGTGGAATAAGTTTTTTCATGCATTTTTTCCCACCAACGATCGACGGGCAAGAAATGTAGTAAAAACTATCCATCCCAATTTTTGTTATTGTGTCCTTTAATTGGGAAAATGTTGGTTTCTCTAAGGAACCCATACCGTAAATGTTAGCAATTGTTTTTTTTTTTTTGTTGATGGCTGAAAGGAGATCTTGTTGTCAAAGATGTAGAAGCTGCAGTCGAACCTTCTTTTTTAAACCACGACTTTAGCATATGGGCCTCTTCAATGTCAGGATCTACAAGAATAATGGATCTCGTTGTAGTGCCGATATTTTTTCCATTAAATTCTCCAACAAGCGCAGATTTGATTGCAATGATGGGGTTATTTTTTGTAGCACATAGGGAGGAGATTTCCTATGACACGGCATTAAAATTATCTCCCAAAAAGATTGCATCTATGTTATACCCTGACATGTCTCGAAGCCGTACCATTTTCTTATTGACTTCAGAGCCGTCTTTTCTACGTATGGTCCATACATTGGAAATGTCTGTGACAACACCAATAATATCAACAATGGAGTTGACGTTTGTTGTTCTGATATCATTAATTGATTTTATATTGAATCGCACTGTTGGATTATGTTTTTTTTCATTGGCAACATGTTTTATGGTAGATGTTGCATTCAACAAAATTTCCCAGTAATTGTTCAAGTGGTTGTATTGCTTATTAGCCATTTTTACATTCCCTTTAGAGACAATGTAGACATTTTCATTTTGGATTTTGTCGAAAAAATAATCTGCGACATTGTTGAAACATGTAATATGTATTTCTCCACCCTCTGTATCGAACAAGTCGAAACCAAACACTTTACCGGGTCCGTATTGATTTTGAAATTGTTGAAGAGTTGTTTTCCTTTGGACGTATCCTTTTATGCACCAATTTGAGTGGTAAGGGTTTAATGATTTCATGGGAATTTAAACTGGCAGAACGGACGGAGTTGGAGTAGTTGGAAGAGGGCAGTGTCTTTTTGATAAAGGTTGTGGGTCTGATGAGGATGGAGTGTTTTCATCAGATGTGATGGGGATACTCATAATTTTTGGATTGCCAATTAAGGGTGCAAATGAAGTAGATATTTCAAAGTCTATTAGCTTTATAGACCTACACAACAATTGAGAGTCATAGGAATAACTGTTAGGAGTGGTTGTGGTATAAATAAAAAATGCTAAATTTGAAATAAGAAATTTATAACAAACTTACGTTGATGGACCAATAGCTGAGGTAGCCCAACTTTTAACATTTATAATAGAACCCTTTTGTAGCAAGCCTATTGCTATGAGATCATTGAAATCTTTTGGAAGCATGATGTGTTTCTTATGCGTTCCGTTTGAAATTGCAGTACAATATTGTGGAGTTGATTTTTGCATTGATTGTATTGGTTCAAGTTCAACAATTTGTAGGTATGGTTGAATATGATTTGATCTAGATAACATTGAGGAAATTGCATTTTCAGTAAGGTTTGTTGTCATTTTCTGGTGCAAAAGAAAACAGAAAAATGTTGTTTTCTCTGCGTAAGATGTTTAAAATTCATTACATTCGTACAACATTACTTGAAAAAATATGAATTAAAGGGCAAAGGGAAAGAAGCATGTTCAATTTTTTTTAAATGAGTGGGCATCCAAGCTTGTAAACATAATGAAGAAAGATATTTATTAGAACAACTTCTATACGATCATTTTTTTTTAAGCGTAGTTCCACCAAGTGAAGAGGAAGAAGGAGAGGGAGAAACAAACGAAGTAGAAGGTTTGGGGGTAACTCTAGTATCATCTGGTTGCTGATTTGATGGCCCAAGAATCATGGTGTTTTAAATGGAAGAGGTCGAGAAAAGCGATACCGGCGGGTGAATTACAAGCCCTGGAAGGGACAATGTAGCCATATGAGGTACACCAACATCTCCCCTAGATGGAAAGGGAGTAGGATTCCCCCAAGGGGAAATCCTTGATTGGTGGACTCCATTTTCTCAACCTGAAACCAATGGGGGAGCAGTGATGTTATTCCAATTTGAATAAATTTTATGACGCTTTGACACAACTTGTTTTTTCAATTTTTAAGATTCGAGAAAAAGCTAAAGATGACTCTAGTCGCCTTCGATTTGGGTAACTCTATTATCATCTGGTTGCTGAGTTGTTTGTTTAAGAGTCATAGTGTTTTGAATGACAGAGGTCGAGAAAAGCCATACTGGCAGGTCAATTTCAAGCCCTAGAAGGGACAATGTAGCCATATGAGGTGCACCAACATCTCCCCTAGAGGAAAAGGGAGTAGGATTCCCCCAAGGGGAATTCCTTGGCTGGTGGACTCCATTTTCTCACCCGAAGAGCAACGAGGGAACAATGAGGTTATTCCGATTTAAATAAATTTTATGACGCTTTGACACAATTTGCTTTTTCAATTTTTAAGAGTTGAGAAAAAACTAAAGATGACTCTAGTCGCCTTCAATTTTTTAATGTGCCTGAAGTGACAAGTGCTCAGATGGTCCTTTTCTTTTAAGGAGTCTGAAAAGAATGAAAGTGACTACTCTGGATATCTAGACAGGGGGATTACCAAACCAATCACAAAACTGCAGAATACTTTTTATGGTACGGCAATCAATCTTCCCGAATGTTGTTTTCAATGCATTGCGATCGATAGGGCGGCAGACACAACTTCCTAAGGATAAATGATATAGCCTACTGTGGTCTCCTAATGTATACTCGACAGTACGTGGGAGCACAAGTCCGTACTAGCACTTATCGTTTCAAAGAGGAGGAATCACCCAACCTATGATGAAAGTGATAGTTACCAGGCTTTACGACGCCGGAATATGTCTCTAGCCTAGACTTCTAAATGGTGTGTGTTAGGTTCCAAAGCATTGTTATGTTTATTAAAATGTATTTTACAGTTGATCTTTCTTAAGAAGTTTTCCTTTAAGGTTGATCGTGTGATGTACATATACAATTCCTAAATATGCAATCTAAGATGATAAACATACGTTTACTTTCTTTTTGCATTGAAAATCCTAGCTACTAAGGAAAGAGAAGTAAAATTGTTTCAACATAGAGCAGAGAGCACACGTTAAGTCCTAAATCAATTTCCGCATGCATTCTAAATGTAAATGTACATGCATGTATTTGTTTTCTTCTTTCTTAATGTGTGGATGACAAAAGAAATGCTAAGTGGAATATAATATCAATACAGGGATATGACTATTCCAGAATTCTGACAAACATAAGCAAAGCTATTGAAGTTGTATCTAAGATTTTCTAGAGACTGTTCACTAGAAACAAGACAGTCACGATGGCACCACTCTGCATTAGTCTAACACAAAGGAATAAAGTTTAAATTATCAAGAAAGCATATTTATAACTAAATCATTTCAATCGGGAAATAATTTTGAATCAAATTTATAAGACCCTGTAGCTGCTCAGTGGCTACTGTACAATTGATGGAAGAGGATTCTCTAGCATGGTCCATGGATGGAATAGAAATGAAGCAAAAACTCGGAAAGGAGATTAAGGCTGTTACCGGAGATGAAGCAATACAGAAAATGTCCAGAAATGTCCTTCAATACTAAAAGTTGAATCGCCAAATGACAAAACAAAGTAGGCCAAGGCAAAGTATTTGTATTTTAACATTGCTGAGTGAGTAACCAACATAAGCTGCATAGTGCTATGCAAATTAATAGTCTATGCGGGGAAAAAACCCAATATAATCCAGACAAGCTAATCCTCATGAGGAAGGTTTTGTAGTGATTCAAAGGTTTTCTTATGTTATAAAATCCTAGGCTAATGTGGGTGTCCTAGCAAATAAAAATGTATACCATAATACCCACTTACTATTAAGCATCGTCTCCAAAGGAACTTGAACAATATGATAAAAGATTCATCTTTTACTTCTATAATATACATAATGTTAAATATATGAAAAACACTTTTTGCTTTCAAGCAAGTCGTTCTTTCCTCTGACTGTCAGCCCTTGGAATGAATGGAAAACATAGTGAGACAATCAGGGGGCATCAAGTCTCTCATTGGCAATATAAGCACAATTGCAAAAATGCCAAAGCTGTAAAATGAGGCTCAGAGCAAAGAACAAATCCCAATGACTTCATCCAGTTCTCCAGTTAGTGATGCCAATTCACCAAAAGAACATCCTTTCATTATTTGTTACATACTGGAACCCATTGTTTTTGTTCCATACTCGAACCCATTATTGAAATGCAAAAAAATGGACTAATAAATCTACGAACATTTCATTCAAAGATTTGTCCCTTGCTTGATATCAATCACAAAGTTGCAGTGAACAATAGATTTAACATAAGAAGTGAAGAAATATAAAAAGTTGATCTTCTTGGTCTCATAAGAAAAGAATATATCTGAGTATGAGTGTGAGTGTGATTAATAAAATATATATTCAAAAACAATCTTAAAGAATATTTACGTTACAATTTAATTTTATCATAAATATTTAAATTTAAGAGCATTATCACTTTATATTATATAAATTCAAACATTTTCCTTTGTACATTATATTATTTTAATTAAAAAAATATATCATACATCCTTGTACCATTAATAAATAGAGTGCAGAACTTAAATAACATATTAAATATTTAATTTGAAAATAATTTGAAAAAATAAATATAACTAAACAACATCAATAAAGAAATCATTCAAAAACAAATTAAATTAAATACCATTAGTAAGAATTCAAATATAACAAAATATAGTTAAAATAAATTAAATGTATGAATATACAATTTAAAATACATTGAATTTAACCACAACACTAATGTAAAAAGAAGATGTAACATCAGTGATAAGATATAAATAAAAACCATATTCCTATATGGAAAACACATTTCTAAAATATTAAAATATAATTGAAATTCATTTAGAGAAATCCAACAATCTAAATATTTAAATGTACCATAGCTTATAAGACAAATAAAAATTATTTTTCTAAATGAAAAATATATTTGTAAAATTAAAAAATATAGTTGGAGGGCCCATTCAAAACTGATTCTCAGAGGCATAGGTTAAGTCAACTATATTTTTAATCAAGAAAGAAAATTCACAAACATATAAATGTAAAAGTAAGAAACCAATCTAAGTAAAACCACAAATTTTCACAGAGATAAACTAAATCAATGAATAAATGTAATAATCTGAAAGGAGTGAAAATACAAATTGGAACAATAAAATTACAATAATAAATTAAGCCCAATTAAAAAAAATTAGTAAAAACCACTCTCATAAAACCAAATCATCAGTCTTAAATATATTAACATAACCAAAACTGAAATGAAAGGATTAGGTTTCCATGAAGAGCAAAGCTTAGAGGATGGACACGAATTACATCTATGAGAAAATAAAGGTAGGTGGCTTTGAGATATTTAACTTCAAATACTAAAAATATTAATTGAAAATACCCTATTCCTTATTCTTCTTGTCGTTTGACATTCAAGTTATTAGAATGTTGTGAAAAAATAATTATTAAATAAAATGCTTTTGTACCAGGCATTGTATTTTCATAATGCTTTTGTACCGACCATGAGTTCTTAAAGGTTTAACGTTTCAAAATCACAGTCACCTATTTAAACTACTGGAAACCCTGTTCACCCACCTAAACTACCTGTAACTAAAAAACACAGAGAATAGTATGCTTCTCACATGGGGAAAAAGAGCGACTAGTTGATATGCAACTTAAGACTTCAATTCAGATTTAGATAGAAAAATTCGGTCCAGGCATAAAAGCAACATCAGCGGGTCTCTGTTTATCTTTTATGGAAGGGAAGCCCTAGGCATTCATCCTATTATTACTCATACTGGAGATTGATTTCATTTCATTTCATTTCTGTCTGCTCAGTTCAGAATGGATTCTGAGAGCTGTGGTTAGGAAAGGCATCAACTTAACATTTGATCACAAACTCATTTCCAAAATTCTGACAAGGAATTTTTAAAATTAATAATGTAATCATATCCCATTTTCTTATTTCAACTGTTGTTAGATCCTAATGTTGTGTCTATACACACTTTGTGCAGACAGATCCTATACTTTCTACATATTATGGCTCCCCAAATTATATTGCCCCTGAGGTATACAAATCAAACTCTTCATCTAGGATTTGTTAGAGATAGTATGGGAATTACACCACACGTCTTTTTCCTTTATCAATCTAGCATATTGGTTATGGTTGGCAGGTAATTATTAGTCAGAAGTACGATGGAAAGGGTAGCAGACATTTGGTATTGTGCGGTCATTCTCTTTGAACTTCTTGTAGGTTTCTGTCCCTTTGAAGGTTCTAATCGAATTGAACAATATCGTAAGGTATACTCAAAATGAATTTCAACTTTATGGTGAACCTCAAAATTCTGTTGCAAAACTCTTGAGTGTGTCAAATAGAAAAAAATAGAGAACCCTGAAATTTCTGTTGCCCGTAAGGGGAAACTGGTAACAGTCCTGGCTCTCTGTCTCAGATATTGATGCACAGGAAAAATAAATCTTGTAATCTTGTTTTTAAATTAATCATATTTTACTTCACAACACTTTTTGGTTGCTGTCAGCTGACAGTAGAGTTTTTATTGGGTCATAGATTTGCAAAGCGGAGTTTTCCTTCCCTTGATGGTTCTCTCATGGGGTCAGGAATCTAATCGCAAGGATTTTGGGTCCAAGACCACAGAGCATAAGCTATAAATTGTTTCTAAAACCATATTGCAATATCTGGATTGCAACTTGTTTGGATTTAATCCTTCATGAAATTTTGATATACTATTAGGCATCTTATTAGCTATGAAAAACTCCAGTGATCAACCAAAGAACTGGTCAATGAGATCTAAAGAACAAGTCAGTGATAACAAATGCAGGCCTGAGCCCTAAAACGAAAGGAGGCTACATTAAATAGACCTATTCTAAAGCAGAGACCAAAGTTTTTGTTCTGTGATATTGCTAGGTATATCTTGTTCCTTCTAAAGCTCTTTCTAATCAAGTCTGACGTTGTTCAAGTTCTTGAAGAAGGCTCGAGTTTTCTGAATTATCCTCTGAGACAATGTTTTGATGTTCACCTGGTTTCTAAAAGAAAATTTTGTATGTATTTCGCTAGATTTAAGGTCTCCCTAAGACACATCATCTAAAGTTCTATTCAGCCTATTTGAATAAAAATTTCAGACCTTATTCAAGTTGTCAGCGAAGGTACATATAACAGTTTAATTGAACAATTTAAGAAGTCGATTGCAAGGGGTAATATGCAAGGCTTAGATCTCTGTTGATTAGGAAAACTGGCCATGCAAAGTTGATGCAAGTCCGAAATAAGTGTCGGTATGTACAATGGAATAAATGATGAATAGTGGAGCACTGTGAGCAATCAATGCGATTGTGCAAATAGGTTCTATGTTTTGAGCTCCAAATAAGAACATTGACCAGTGCAATGATCTCAAACCAGTGATGTAGAGTGATGTACTTGGAATGACTCTCAGTAACCCTTGAAGAGCTTTGGAGCAGCTTCTAAAGATATTATGTATCAACCTCTTGAACAGAATTTGAAGCTTTTTGAATAAGCCTTGAATCAACATCTTGGAGAGTTTTTTGGAGAAATCTTGAATCCTATTGAAAAAGTCTTAAACCAGAAGTAGAAGAAGTACCTTTTGGGGCAGACCTTGGATTAACTTTTGGAGCAACATTGTAGCCTCTATTGAAGCAGACTTGGAGATTCCTTGTTGCAGACTTGAAAAGATTTGGAGCAGAAAATTTGGGGCTCAATTTTAGTGCAGATTGGACGAGTATTGGAGCAAAAATTTGGAGCAGACATTGTAGTCATTCTTAAAGCATATCTGAATAAGACCTTGAAGACCAGGTTGAAGCTTAGATTTATATTTGATGATTGGAGTCCTCATACAAGGTTGGAGCCTTGTGAGAGAGTAGGTTGGAGACTGTATTGATATTTGAGGATTGGAGTCATCATTGAAGGTGGTCTTGCTTTCCACTCTCCTCAAGGGCTATGGGAGCACATATTTCAGTGGGATGAGTTTCTTGGCACTGCAGGTCCGTCATCCTTCTGGTCACCCACAGGGCATTCTCAACCTTGGCACCATGATTCTTGATGGAGTAGATCTTCACAGAATGAACAGATTCATCCTTGCAACTGGGGGGGCTGCGGGTTTCAGAGATTTGATGGGGAATCCTGTTGAACCCAGGCCTTCATTTGTGGGAAAATTACTATCGATTAAACCTAATAATGTTGTTGATGCCCAAGAACAACAATCCCGCTGTCAAGAAAATGTGGGAAAGAAGGCTATATTACAAGCCCATTAGATGAAGTTGGGGTAGATTTTATGGTTTGAAACTAACTAAAACAAGCTATATGAGCACAACCCAAATGGGATCGTACTGGCATAACAATCACAAAGCAATATCAAAAGCATGGATTTACTATCAATTGTAGGAGTCAACTCAAACTAAACTCAAGTTGAGCTCCTCCTATAGTCATGACGGTTCACTGTGGATTGAGCTAATATAAATAAGCACCTCATCTCCCTATTTGGCATTGAATTTGGTGAAGAAAAAGAACTTGTCAATGAGATCTGAGGAACCACTCAATGATAACAAATGCAAACCTGAGCCCTAAAACAAAAGGAGGCCGCATTAAATAGACCTATTCTGAAGCAGAGATTAAAGTTTTTGTTCTATGATATTGCTAGGTATATTTTGTTCCTTCTAAAGCTCTTTCTAATCAAGTTTGAGGCTGTTCAAGGTTTAACGTTTCAAAATGACAGTCACCTATTTAAACTACCAGAAACCATGTTCACCCACCTAAACTACTTGTAACTAAAAAACACAGAGAATAGTATGCTTATCACATTGGGGCAAAAGAGCAACCAGTTGATATGCAACTCAAAAATTCAATTTAGATTTACATAGAAAAATTCAATCCAGGAATAAAAGCAACATGAGCGAGTCTCTGTTTATATTTTATGGAAGGGATGCCCTAGGCATTCATCATATTAGTCCATCTTTTTTCATTTCAATAATGGGTTCTTGTTCTTTTGATCTTGACATTATAAAATGCCCTTTGCTGCAAGACTCGGAACTCCAGGAAGCTGTTATCAGATTCATTTTTTCAAAGTTGTATTCGTCCTATTACTTAAAAAGATTAGATTACCTGTCTAACTATTCAATGCCTTTAGTCTGCTACTTTGATAGATACTCTTAACCACTGTGGATCACACACTGGTTTGTTTAAAACTTTGAATAGATATATAAGTCTCAAATGGGCAAGTTCAGTGCCTTCAGTCTGCTACTTCAATATATACTCTTAGCCACTATGGATGAAATATTGGTTTGTGTAGAAATTTGAGTAGATATATGAGTGAATTGGGCAAGTTTAGTGCCTTCATTCTTTCATATATACTACTCTTAGCCACTGTGGATGAAATATTGGCTTATGTAAACATTTGAATAGATATATCATATATGAGTCTGAAATGGGAAAATTCAGTGCCTTCAGTCTACTGCTTTGATATATATAGAGTATATATATTTGTTTACAGGATGATCATTGCATTTTTAACTTATGTCCTTCATTAATAAAATCGATCTTTCAAAGGCACAGTAGGCTTTCCTAATCTTGCAGAAAATGGTCCATCCATATTAAGCCATGAGGATGAAAACCAAGCAAGATAATAATCAACTGATGCAAGTGACTATTGCTGAAAAATATTTCTAACTCTCGTTTTACTTTGACAGTATTTTATAATCAAGAAAATGATGAAAACCAAGCAAGATAATAATCAGCTGATGCAAGTGACTATTGTTGAAAAATATTTCTAACTCTCGTTTTACTTTGACATTATTTTATAATCAAGAAAATGTGGGAAAGAAGGCCTTGGCACCATGATTCTTGATGGAGCAGATCTGCACAGAATGAACAGATTCATCCCTGCAACTGGAGGGGCTGCGGGTTTCAGAGATTTGATGGGGAATCCTGTCAAACCTAGGCCTTCATTTGTGGGAAAATTATTGTCCATTAAACCTAATAATGTTGTTGATGCCCAAGAACAACAATCTCGCTTTCAAGAAAATGTGGGAAAGAAGGCTATATTACAAGCCCATTAGATGAAGTTGGGGTAGATTTTATGGTTTGAAACTAACTAAAAAAAGATATATGAGCACAACCCAAATGGGATCGTACTGGCATAACAATCACAAAGCAATATCAAAAGCATGGATTTACTATCAATTGTAGGAGTCAACACAATCTAAACTCATGTTGACCTCCTCCTATAGTCATGACGGTTCACTGTGGATTGAACTAATATAAATAAGCACCTCATCTCCCTATTTGGCACTGAATTTGGTGAAGAAAAAGAATTGGGCAATGAGATCTGAGGAACAACTCAGTGATAACAAATGCAAACCTGACCCCTAAAACGAAAGGAGGCCGCATTAAATAGACCTATTCTGAAGCAGAGACCAAAGTTTTTGTTCTGTGATATTGCTAGGTATATCTTGTTCCTTCTAAAGCTCTTTCTAATCAAGTCTAAGGCTGTTCAAGGTCTTGAAGAAGGCTCGAGTTTTCTGAATTATCCTCTGAGACAACGTTTTGATGTTCACCTGGTTTCTAAAAGAAAAGTTTGTATGTATTCACTAGATTTAAGGTCTTTGTAAGACACATCATCTGAAGTTCTATTCAGCCTATTTGAATAAAAATTTCAGACCTCCTTCAAGTTGTCAGTGAAGGTACATATAACAGTTTAATTAAACAGTTTAAGAAGTCGATTGCAAAGGGTAATATGCAAGGCTTAGATCTCTATTGATTACGAAAACTGGCCATGCTCAGTTGATGCAAGTCTGAAATAAGTGTCAGTATGTACAATGGAATAAATGATGAATAGTGGGGCACTGTGAGGAATCAATGTGATTGTGCACATAGGTTCTATGTTTTGAGCTCCAAATCAGAACATTGATTGAGTTTAGTTTCATAAACAAAACGTTAACAGAAAATAAAGAATTACCTATCCTTTTGTGGCGCTGGTTACCCTTGTGTGGAGCTAGTTATCTCCAAATCAAAATCTGTGCCTAAACAAAGATACTTTGTGCTTATATAAAGTTTTGGTCCGAAGCAGAACGCTATGTGAGACGGCTGCTCTGGCAGGAAGTAGAACGCTACGCGAGCTACGCAGTCGTCATGCAACGAGAAACAAAGACACGTTTCATGTAGCCCGGTGGAAAGAAAGACATTTTAAACTAAAAAAACATATTAAATCAACGGCGGAAAACACCCCAATCGTCTAACATAGAATCAATGGCTCAAGATCGCACACGTCACATTTTAGGGATGTCTTTCCCAGAGGAAACGCCTTACGACGTAATTATGTTGATTGGCATTTCTATTTATTGAATGTTTGTGTTTTACTTTTTTGTTATATTTAATGATAAATAACCAAATGTTATAAAAACTTTATGGTCGTCACTTTTGCTCTCTATATATGTTTAATAACAAGTGCTTTCCGGCTAGTTTAGTTACAATATTAAGACACAATTTTGGAACCTAGGACGGGATGGAGATCTCCTAGTTTTAATTCCCTATGGTCTTTTCGTCACAAATTCATTTTTTACTTAGGTGTCAGGGTTATTTCATTTTTTTGGGGGGGACTATGCATCATTTCAATGACAATTTTTTTGAGCCATTTCCAGTTGCTCTGTATTCATAAAATATTTGATGATAACTGCTTGAAGGTCTGTAATGTAAAGTTATTTAAAGGAGTTTATCACACATTACACCAAGACATAAGTGAAGTAACGAAAGCAACAATTGTTTTTAATAATGATTAAAGCTAGAGAGGAAATTAATAGAAATCTCACTCTTCTCGACAGAAAGACGAACCATCAAAATTAAAAAAAAAAGATGAAGAGACCATTGTAGTAAAGGTCATACATATGGTCTTGTGGATAAGTTGTTAGTGTGTATAATATTTGATCATGTTAATAGGTAGTGTAGGTCCATTCCCAACTAAGGAAATCATGTCATATCTAATGTCTTTTTTTATTACCATAGAAAGAGAGCATGCCATATCTAATGTTTTTTTTCACCTAATTGGAAAAAACCAAATGGCAATATGTAGTTGTTTTATTTTGGTTGCTTAAACCATATGGGTAGTGACGAGGATTTATTTATGAAATTTGATAAAGCAAGTAAATTTTGGAAATGGTAAGGGCAATGGAAGTTATTAAGGTAAGTTAAAAATTAAGGTTTTTTCAAGTCTTAACAATCAATCCTCTGGAATGTAGTCATTAAATTCATGAACATTATAAAGTATGGTATGATGCGTTATTAAATTTTTTATGAAACTAATGGGACATTTAGCATTTTGTATCATTGGAATATGTACATGTATTTGAGAAGACAAGAAAAATTAAATGAAAGGTGAAAAATGCATTTTTAATGCTCACTATTAACACCTTATTTTGTAGTCTTGAAGTCTTATGAAACCAGCTCACAAAAAAACAAAAAAGATAGATCAAGGCCTTAGAATTCAGCCTCTTCCAGCAGGTAGCCTCCTTTACATTACATAAATGAACAACTCTTGGATGATACAAATGACAAGACCTCCTTTCTATATATAGGAGTCTAAGGGGTCATAATATAATCAGAGCCAACAAAACAATAATAATGTAGGGGCACAATAATAACAATATGGAGACTACATGGGTACAACAATATAATAAGGGGGCTGTACTAATAACAATAAGTGGTTACACTAGTAGTATAGGGGCCTAACATGCCCCTCTCCTTCAAAAAGTGTTGTCCTCAATGCTTGAGTATTTCTTCTGTATAAAATTCTTGTCCTCCCATGTGGAATATTCGGTGGGTAAGTTCTTCCACTTGATGAGATATCCTGAAATTGATCGATTTCGTAGTTTTCAGGTTCTTGTTTCTGTGACTACTCCAGGTTCCAAATTGATTTTTCCTTCCTCTTCAAGTTCTCGAAATATTGTTTGAATTGGAATATTCTGCAACTTTTGAATGATTGGCCATACTTCTTCGTCCCTCTTCCATTCATCCCTTGCTTCATTTATCTAATTTGGTTGGATAATAGAAATAGCACAAAACAATGCTTCCATATCCTCATCCTTTCTTGAGAGTGCATCTGCATTAAAATTTGCTTCCCTTTTCTATAGACGATGTCAAAGTCATAACCCAACATATTTGTGACCCATTTTTTTTGTTCTTCTAAGGATAATAGTTGTTCTAAAAAGTATTTAAGACTATCATTATCAATTTTTACCTTGAAGTGTCTTCCCATTCGGTAAGGTCGCCATTTCTTAAGTGCATATAGTATTTCCAACATTTCCTTCTCATAAATATCTTGCTTGAGATGTAGTAGAAAAAATACCCAATCACCTACATCAAAAAAACTTTCACTACGATGTTGATCTACCTGTTGTTTCATTCAATTTTGCACCAAAGTGGTGTTATCCTTTAAAATTTGGAGAACTCGTTGTTGATGCTCGATGTGATCTTTCACTGCTTGAACCTTTTTCTTCTTGATATGTCCTTCTATCTTGAGAGTTTGAGCAGTGATAATTTCTTCCAATGCCTTACAAGATATGGTCGGATTCAATTATTGATGCTTGATGTAATCTTTCACTTCTTGAACATTTTTTTTTTGATATGTCCTTCTATCTGGATAGTTTGAGGAATGGTAATTCCTGCCAATGCATTACAAGATATGGTTGGATTCATTTTTTCTTTCTTGATGTGATCTTTCACTTCTTGAACCTTTTTCTTCTTGATATGCCCTTCTATCTTGTGAGTTTGAGGAGTGGTAATTCTCGCCAATGCTTTACAAGATATGGTCAAATTCATTTCTTCTTTCTCTAGGGTTTGGTCCTGGCGTATAACCTATTCTTTTGACGTTTCTTGATCCTTTACTTCCTCCTCTTCATACTTTATGTAAAATAATTTCTTCTCAGCACACTTATGACCTTTAGTGCATTTGCTATCACAATTGTAACAAAGCGCTTTTTCTCTTTTTTCTTCCAATTATTATGGTGTAACCCTTACAGGTTGCTG
This sequence comes from Pinus taeda, assembly GCA_000404065.3. NCBI lineage: Eukaryota > Viridiplantae > Streptophyta > Pinopsida > Pinales > Pinaceae > Pinus > Pinus taeda. The sequence continues at coordinate 9,088 of APFE030275720.1, read as the reverse complement.
AAGGCTAGGAGAAACAACACTTCCATCTTTATAGTTGTGAGGGGTAGCCTTCCTTGTTACCATAATTTTACTTTCCACTATGTAACAAAGCCCTTTTACTCTTTCCAATTATTGTGGTGTTTCTCTAAAGAAGGTGTTTCTCTGTGTATTCTCATAATGTGCTATCATTTCCTCCATGAAAATTGACCACGTAACAAGTTGTTTACGAGAACGAAGCCCTTTATACCATAAAAATTGATCCAGTTCTAAATATGAAGATGTAATACATACCTTTTGTAATAGTGGTACACCATGTAGATCAAAATATGCTCCATCTGAAGTATCCAATTTATCGGATCCTTTCCATCAAACTTCATCATATTGCCTTTTCTTGACTTTAGGAGCTCGATCTTGAAATGACTATAACTCTATAATTTCAGTTCTTCCAGTTCTGAAATTGTGACCTGCAGTAGCCCTCGGTGTCCTCTTTCCAATAACACCAGTTTGATCTAAATTGGATTCTCCGAGGAAGAGTTATGCCAAATCTCCCATGTGACTTGATTATAGACTAGTTCAGTAGAGCGAACTTGTGTGACGTGCCACGTGTCACTGTTTCGACCTCTGGATCTGAAAAATATATACAAGAAACTACAGCCTATCCTCATTCTATAAATTCTTAAGAAATTTCAATATGATGCTCAAAACAAAAGTTAGGATGATTTTCCCAATGTCACCTATTTGGAATGTAATTCAAGAGTCTAAAAAAATACCGACTTCCTCAGATCATATCTCCACAAACATTGCGTGAAAAGCTCTAAAATTCAGACTGGACATTTAGCGCAATTTCGTCTCAAATGGGTTTTTGTTTTCACTTCTAGAACATCAAAGAGCAGAAGTTACAGTGAAAACACAACGATGACCTATTTGGGAGCGCCATCCTAGAATCCCAAAAGCTTCTTATACCAAATGTTATGAAAACCATTTCGCAAAAAAGATAAAAAATACATATCAATCTAAATTCAGCCTCTTTTGAGGGGGCAACCTCCTTTATATTACATTAAATGAAAACAAATTCTTGGATGTACAAAAAAAAAATTTTGGGAGAAAAGGAACCCCTTTTTGCTGGGCTTCTATATATAGGAGTCTAAGGGGGTCATAATATATAAGAGTGACATAACATAATAATGTAGGGGCACAATAATAACAATTAGCGGACTTCCTATGGCATACAATAATAACAATATGGAGACTACATGGGTACAACAATATAATAAGGGGGTTGTACTAATAACAATAAGGGGTTACACTAGTAGTATAGGGGCCTAACATGAAGATCTATATGCAACTAGTTTTTGTGTGCCTAATTTTTCTTTACATTCATAATTTTGTTTTTTGTTCTTCGTTGACTTGAACATTGTAAAGTAATAATTTAATTAGAATCAACATTATGACTTTTCCACGTGCTAAAATTTCAAGCTATAGGAAGTTTTAGTTGTTTTGTGACCAATTAAAACTAACCTACAGTTATATATAGGAAAATTCAAAAGAAAGGTTTTTTGTTTGTTGGCTAGCTCTTGAATGCATTCCTTGAAGGTATGTGAGTTCCGGAGGAGGGCCCACCCACAGGAGCTCTAGGGACACTTGTGCATTTCTCTTCTTTCATTTATAATATTTCTTATTTATTTCAACATTCCTTCTTTGTTACATCATATTATTGAATGGTACATTTGCATGTTTCTATAAAATGTAGATTCAATAATACATTTACTTCTTTGAATTACTTTTCTGTTTTTTATATGAATAGTTTAGTCCCCTTGATGACTATTTGCAATTTGATCGAAAGGATGTCCTTTTAATTAGTTATCTATATTTCCTAAAGAAGTTCCTTTTATCAATGTGATTCTTCTTGCAAAACATCACAAACCTTTCATTTTAGCATTTTCCTCTACAATAGTTCATATTTTGTCTATAATACCATCAATGACACTAGGAAATGAGGTTCAACTAAAGGGAAATTAGGGAATGGATAGTTTTTCTTTGTATTTAGTTGTAAGCATATATGCTTTCTTCTTACTTTACTTTTTTACAACTTATATTGATTGCATTTCATGCTTTCGGCAATTTAGAATTAGTAAGATTTTCCTCACTTGCAATATTTCCTTCGAGTTGAATTAGCCATGATTGATTAAGCATGTTACACTTTGATTGATTCCCCTTGTAATTGGAATTCTAGTAACAACCATGAACTGATTCCCCTTCACCTAAGATGTTTGAGTAAGATCTAAGGTTACATTCACCCTTCATTAGTTAAGTTCATTAGCAAAAACATTTTCACAATAAGGAGAGGAAACCATGGCTTCTGCATATATGTAGAACACCTCTTGAGTTTGTACAAAGCTTGAGTTGATGATTCAAATTGGAAGCAACATGACGACACCATTATTACTGTAATTTCGAATTCCATTGGTATCTATAAAATTATATCCATAATTTCAAATTAAATAAATAAAAACAAAAACAAAACAAAGCGTATTTTTCTTAAAAGAAGATTACAAGTTGATAGAGTTCAAAAGGAAATAATCATTCATAGTAATTTTCATTTTATTTCATATTTTTGGAAATTTTCTTCTTAGAATTAGGAACACAAATAAGTCTTGATATTACATATCATTTAAAAATTAATGGATAATTTGAGAGTGGATATGGTGATGTTGATGATGATAATGATGATGAAAATATTAATGATAATAATAACCTATTTTTATACTCCACAACAAAATAAAACACCAAATTACTATATAGGATACCCTTGTTTGTGGGATAAGGAACTAGAATTTATGTAACAATATAAATATTAAAGTTTATGAAGATGTACATACTTTATTGTAAATTTAAACCTATAATATGTGAAGAGCAATCACATATATTTAATCACTACTAAAAATATTTCAAAGATATATTATCTTTGAAGCTTGATTAACTAGGAAAAGGCTTTACACTTAAATAAAAAGATTGTGCATGAAGGGTACTTTATAATGTGTATGAGGATGTTTTAATGTTATCTTGTTTAAAAATAATAAAATAATAATTACATTAACAAAATTGAAAATACTAACAAAAGAAAACATTAATGTAGAATTAAATGAAATATTTCAATATGTAATAGTTTATATATATATATATATATAATATTATATATTATATATATTAGAGAGAGAGGAAGGAGAGAGGATCATTAACGAGTTCTTTGTAATTCAAGATATGATAGAGATTTTCAATTCTTCCCATGTTAATTAAACATCAAGCTGTATATATATTTCAAAAAAGTTATTAATAACACACACACACACACACACACACATATATATATTTGAAAAATAAAAATTTATTATAGTTAGAATAAGTGAAAATTTGAAAAAAATTATAGTTAAAATATTTTATTAGTGTGTTGTTCAGAATCAATGTAGATATATCCTATCTCTAGATCTACCACGAAACCAGATGAATCAAATCTCTTGAGTTGCAAACCTTTTTCCAAGTTTTACACTTAAAAAGAGATTTTAAGATATTTGATCCCTCTTGGCGCTTGATAAATCCTCAGTTAAAATAGATCTATTTTACTATAACCAAAATTTCTATTCCACTCTGGATATCTATAAGCGTTGTAGCATATGTGTAATATATCTATAATAATTGTAACACATATATATCTTGGTCATACCTAATTCATTATAAATCATATTAATATGAAAATGGAAATTGAATATAGTCAAAACAAAAATAAACACCCCACAAGATTGGTATACAATTTTGGCATAAGAAGAATTCGTTTAAATTTGGGTAGAAGTAAATGTGGACATGAAGTGTATTACACTGTAGCTAATATTATAACCGTAAAGTGATATATGAAGGGTGTTATGCCATTGATTAACTATGCCATAAGCATGGTCTATAGTAGAATTGGGCTTTAGGGATTTTGATTTTTAAATAAATGAGTGGACAAGATTTGAATTGAAGCAAATATTATTCGTCTAATACATCATCCAACAAATGATATGGAAACTACTTGAATAGGTTTTTAGTTTCAAATCAAATAATAACACATTTATGAAATATGGCTACAATTTCGATGGGATCTTATGATAGAGGCTGATCAAGTTTGTGTTTCTCACATTAATGAAGTGAAAGGCAACAAGAGCTAACTTTAATTCAAATTTCATCATTTTCTTCATTTCATTGCGGGACAGTCTTGCGATTTAATGCAATTCATGTTTAATTCATCCAAATAAAAATGTGTGTGCAACCTTTTTTATGGATCCCTTTTTCATGGCTTTATTAAACCAAGTGCTTGCATTTTGTTGAAGAGATTGTTTAAACATCCATGCTAGATATAGAATTGTAAATTAAGTTTTTTTATTATGCTCTCAAAACCTCATTTTTTTTATCTTGAAGAGATGCATTATGTTGAAGAAATGTTTAAACGTTCATAATAGATTTAAAACTGTACATGAGCTTTTCATATGAAGTGCTAAAAACCTCATTTTCAATCCTTAAAATTCATTTTTGTTGTTATATTCTGGAATCGTAACATTTTTCTTTCCATTGTTGGTTTGAAATTGTTCTGGTTTGGTTCAAATCAAGGTTTTACATATCAAGATTCATGTGTTGAAGATGTGGTATGGCACAAGAATTTTTTTGGTGATATGTATTATATAAAAAACTAAATATTTTCTATGAGAATATATTTGGTCTATCAACACAAAATTTGATATAAATATATATATAAGAAACAAAATTATCATTAGGTTAACTAAAATTAACATATTGAGTCAGATTGTATGACTCTTTTTGTGTTAATGACTCATGCATATGGAATATATCATTTAAGGCTTCAAGTCTTCTAAACTTTACAAATCCTATTTTTATAGTACTCATTTTACACCTTTTGCATGTACAACAAATGGAACTTGCACATATAAGGAAGATATGTGCATATACAGAAGATATGCACATATATGTAAGTTTCACATATATATAAGTTGTGTATAAATGAAATATGCACATATCTTCTATATATAAATATCTTCTATATATTGAATATATTTTGTATATGAACATATTTTTTGTATATGCACATACACATAAGTTGTGCATATACATAAGTTATGCACAACTTCCATAGCATGCATATATGAAAGTCTTCAGATATGTACAACTTCCATATATGTACATGTATTATGTATATGCTTAAATTTTGTATATGTCTATATCTTCTGTATATGAACTTCTATTGTATATGCATATCTTTTAAATATGCACATATACCAAATAAGCGTATATACAAAAGTTATGGATATACATAAGATGTGCACATCTTTTGTATCGCATATCTTCTTTATATGTGAAACTTCCATGCACATATCTTTTGTATATGCAAAACTTTTATATATGTGCATATATGGAAGTTACGCATATACAGAAGATATGTACATTTATGAAAGTTACACATATATGGGGGCTAAGTATATATTGAACTTGAAGTTATGCATAACTTTTGTATATGCGTAGCTTCCGTATATGCAGATATATGTAATTTAATCATGTATGATAAATGCACATATATAGAAGGTGCACATATATGGAAGATTCACATATATATAATTTATGTGCAACTTCAGCCACTGTATATATGCAACTTCCATATATGCACAATTTTCATATATGCGCAATTTTTTTATATGTGCAACTTTTTTACATGTACATATCCATTTGTGCATATACAAAAGATATATGCAGATACAAAAATTGCGCCTATACAGAGGCTGCAGTTCTACACAAATTTCATACATGTGCAACTTCTCTATAGGCACAAATCTTCTGCATATGTGTAACTTTCGTATATGTGCATAACTTCCATACATGTCCAACTTCAGTATATGCACATATATGTAAGTTGTTCATATACAAAATAAGTGTACAACTTCTATAATATGCATATACGACAACCTCCATATATGCACATCATTTGTATATGTGCACATGTTTCGCATATGCAAAACTTATGTATATGCGTTACTTCCATATATGCACATATCTTCCATATGTCTGTAACTTCCATATATCTAAATCTTTTTTATATGCACAACTTCTATGTATGCACATATCTTTTGTATATGTGTAACTTTTTCATATGCACATATTTTGTCTATGTTCATCTACCGTATATGCGCAACTTCTATATATGTGCATAACCAAGAGATATGTGCATATATAGAAGAGGTGCTTATACAAATGATATGCGAATATATGAAAGATGTGCATATACGGAAGTCGTGTAGATTCTATATGTGTACATTTTATGTATTGCATATCCTCCGTATATGCACAACTTTCATATATGCACATATCTTTTGTATTTGCACAACATTTGTATATGTGTATAAAAGAATGTAAACTTTGAAACGGGAACTATAAACTCAAAACGGGAACTCTGGCCAAAAAATCCCAAAAAAACATCAAAAACAGTGCTAAAAACGAAAAGTGTGTATAGTGGAACGATGATTTTTTTTTAGGGTCAATTTCAAACTTTTTAAAAATGCTAGTAAACCAAATTTTTATGTGCCAAACAAAGTTGTTTATGAGGAAGAAAACACATTAATGTTTTTGGTAGAATATCATTTTTCTTTCCTAAGTATAAATTGAGCATGTTTTTAACCATTACATGCCATGGTTATTACACCTAAACATAGATGGACAAATTTACCATATCACATCAAGCACATTTTCCTGATTATCCTTATTTTAATTTTGAGCATGACAAATTCATAAGAGGCCAGGATTTCGCTAAAAAGAGAAACTGGAGCCAGATTACAGTGAATCTCCTCTAATGACCCTCGCTAAACTAATCACCCTCTCCATAAAATATGTTCGCAAAAATTTCACAAGGAATCCCAGAAGCAAGTTTCATTTGTTCTAAAGAAACTCAGTTACACCTCAAGAACCTTATTACTCCCTCATAAATGTGTTCTCGAGAAATGAAGGTAGGATAACTTCATTTTCTATCAATAAATCCCAAACTTAGATGCCAGAGGATTTTCTCTCAAGAATGAAATAATTGGAAAAAACAAGCAAGTTCCCAGAAGATAACTCTAGTGTCAACCACAATCCTAATAATGCATCATCAGTGAAATAATACCCCACATGTAGGGAGAATACGATGAGATACCTACGACCACTCGATTTACTTTGATTAGAGTATCTAAGGCCATAATAATAATCTATTTTAATTTCTTTCCAAACGTTTAAAGGAAGGCCACTATCACTGTCATCTTATGAACCACAATAATAACTTTGATGGCATTTTAGTTACATGGTATTTTGTTTTTGTCTTATTTTGTTGCAGGTGACTCATGAGGAGCACATGGACGCTAATACCACAATGGGAAACACAACCAAAATGAGAAAACTAAGTTTGGACCTCCATTAACATCAATTACCACTAAGAAAGGATTCCATTTATCAAATTCACTGTGAATATCTTAACAGTAGCATAAAAACATCTCCCTTGGCAAAAATTCTAAAAAGTCAATTAGGTCAAGAATTTACACCTAATATCAGGAGACACCCCTATTAATATGGTTATTCAGTGCATTGCTTCCCCCACTATTATTAATTAGATGTTACCCATCCTCGTATCTAAATAAAAGAAAAGGGAGAAATAAAATAAATGAAAAGCACCCCAATGGGGGAAGTAACGAGGGATATAAAAACCTTTTATGGGACTATGAACATCTAGTTGGTAGTAAATGCTTATTATTTCATTGTGGTGATTACATTGTAGACATAGAAACTCATTAATATTGGAAGAATACTTTTAGAAATCCTTGAGTCATATTTAAGGAGTCAATAATAACCCTAATGACTTCACAACACACCCTATTACCAACTATCTTATATCTGACATTTAGTCATTAATTTGATCTTATATCTATCATGTAGTCATTAATTTGATTACTTTCTTATTACTCATTTACATAATTATATCATATTATGTTTGATCCTAAATCAAATATTTATCAGAGTGAGGAAAAGATACTCCAAACTATACTCACCAGAAACTACAATAAATAAATGGGAAACCTACATGAATAAAACAAAACTACAATGCAATTTAATTGATCAACATAAAATAAAACTACAATGTGATTTAACTCATCAAAATAAAACAAAACTACCTTGCAATTAGATTGAGACTACACTTACTGAGAAATCAGTAGATGTATGTGTAATCTTTAAAATATCAAAATCTGTTTCCCATGTTGTATAATCTATGGGTTTATCCATGAAATTCTCACCATATTCCAAAATCTACAAAAAATGGATTTACGAGACTAATAAATCATTGAAATCTATAATTTAAAATATTGAAAATGATACAAAATGTTTTAAAATTGTTTCAATCATAAATATTGCACATAAAATTATATTTCTGACAAATTATCTATGTTTTACATTTAGAATAGCTAGTAAGATAATAAATTTGGTTTTGAGAATTTTTGTATCCATTTATCCACCTACACCATAAATTATATCATACTTAATATACAATGAATTTCCAAAAAATTCCATATTACAAGGAACCATCTAAATTCGACACTACCAAATATTTTAGGTTCATAATAAAATAACATATTTAATATTTACAAAAAGATCTTTAAAAATATACACTAATTACTTATTTATCAAACCATAACATCTATTGATATAAAATTTTGAATATAATACAAAATATTAAACCGTGTAATTTAGTATTTAAGCAAAATCTCAATGAAAAAAGTCTAGAAAAAACAAAATTTTATATTTACTAGGATAATTTAATTATCTTAATTTTTCTCATAGATTTAAATTTGATAAATCTACGCATTATAAATTTATAAATTATATGACTTTTACTTAGCTTTCCAAATTATAAATTTATAAATTCTATATTTTTTACTTCACTTTACAATGACATAATTATCATAGATTTCTACGTATTTCATTTGTTGTAAATTTTTTATGCATAAAACTACATCCATCTGCCATTATCATTTATTAATGTATGCCATTC
>APFE030275719.1:0-15115 GCA_000404065.3 Pinus taeda | reverse complement strand
ACCAACTCCCATGTTTTGTTTCTCTCTATGGCATTCATTTCCTCATCCATAGCTTCTATCCATTTCTTATCTTTAATTGCATCTTCGAAATGAATAGGATCATCAACATGACAATACGGCAAATAAGGAATTCATTCCTTCATCATAAATGTCACTCAAATTTCTAAATTTCTTACCTCTTTCTTTCGGTGTGCAAGTGCTTGAAGATGCACTTGAACTTCCACTTTGTGGTGTGCTTGGAGAAGCACTTTAATTTCTCCTCAAGGGTGTCGCTTGCTGCCCTTGTGTTGGCGCTCCTGTTTGGGGATGCATTTCAGCCATCTCCTCATCATCTTCATCATGAGACAAACAGTTTTTAACATTCACTGTTTTCTCTATGCTTCCATCCCAGGCTTCCTCCTCAATGAACTGAACATCTCTGCTGACAAAAAATTTCTTGGTAGATGGGATATACAATCTGTAAGCTTTGGATTCCTCACTGTATCCAATAAAAATGCATTTCTCCCCTTTGCTGTCCAACTTCCTCCTTAACTGATCTGGAATGTGTGCATAAGCCACACATCCAAAAACTTTCATGTGGGTGACTCCTTGCTTTCTTCCACTCCATGCTTCTTCCAGCACTCTATTCATCACAGCTTTTGTAGGACACCTATTCAAAATATACACTGCACAATTTACAGCTTCAGCCCAATAATCATTTGGCAAATGCTTTGCCTTCAACATGCTCCTCGCCATATCCATTATAGTCCTATTCTTCCTTTCAGCAACACCATTTTGTTGTGGGGTGTACCTTGCTGTAAATTGCTTATGAATTCCATTTTCTCTACAAAACCTTAGGAATTCTTTGGAGATATACTCACATCCTCTGTCAGTTCTTAAAACTTTGATATGCAGCCCGCTTTGGTTCTCTACAAGTGCTTTGAAATTTCGGAATTTTTCAAACACTTCACTTTTATTCTTCAGGAAATAAACCCAAGTTTTTCTTGTAAAATCATCAATAAACGTTAAGAAATATTGGCTGCCTGCTAGTGATGGAGTTTGCATCGGTCCACATACATCTGAGTGGACAATCTCTAAGGGTGTCTTTGCCCTTATGCTTTTCCCTGAAGGAAAACTTTCTCTGTGTTGTTTTCCCAATATGAAACCTTCACAAAAGCTGTCCGGTTTCTCTATTAATGGTAATCCTCTTACCATTCCTTTTCTGCTCAACAAGTTAAGACCTCCAAAGTTGAGATGTCCAAATCTCAAGTGCCACAACCAATTTTCGTCCTTTGGCACGCTTTGGAAAGCCTCTTGGGTAACAGCTGCAATTACTTCTTTGTTTTTCAAATCTGCTCTTATTCTGAGAGGGAACATCCTGTTCCTCATCATCTTTACTTCAGCAATACATCTTTTGCTAGGTGTTATATCCATGATGGTGCATACATCATTCTTAAAGAAAACATTGTACCCCTTATGGACAAGCTGTCTAATACTCAAGAGGTTACATCTCATTCCAGGGACATATTAGACATCTGTTATGGTTTTCCTTTCTCCTTTCTTTGTAAATATCTTAACTTCTCCTTTACTCATAACAGAAATTTTACTATCAGTCCCAGGTGTGACTTGTGACTTCACACTTTGATCTAAAGCAGAAAACAAGGCTATGTTTCCTGTCATATGGTTGCTACAACCGGAATCTAGAAACCATATGTCTTCATTATTTGTTTCAGCCATGTTACAAGCTAATAAAACATTATTTTGGCTGAGATTTTCTCTAGTGATATTTGCACTAGAACTATTACTCATATCATGCTGCTTCTTCTTACATTCATTGGCATAGTGCCCATATTTTTTACAGTAATAGCATTGGACATTGGATTTTTCATACCTTTGTCCTTGAGCATGATGTTGTCCTCTTTGTTGGCTGCTGCCTTGACCTTGGTTCTGATTTGAATTGCTGCCTCTTCCTTGAGCATTTGCTGGACTGTTCCTTCCACCTCTGTTCTGGCTTCTGCCTCTTCCTCTCTTGTTTCCTCTGCCTTGACCTCTTCCTCTTCCAAAGGACATCTGGGTCTTGAAGGCTTGCTCTAGAGATGAGTTTTCATTTCTACTCAACCTCTGCTCATGAGTTATTAGTGATGCATGTAGCTCATCAACTGAAAAATTTGAGAGATCCTTTGTCTCTTCTATGGTGGTGACAATCACATCAAACTTTGAGGGTAGGACCCTCAATAGTTTCTCCACAATCCTCCTCTCTTCAAGAACTTCTCCATGAGTCTTCATTTGTGTGACCAAACCAATCACATGTGTGAAGAATGAGTCAATATTGTCTGAGTCCTTCATGCAAAGATTTTCAAAATCTCTCCTCAGCAACTGTAGTTTTACTGTTTTCACTTTCTCCATGCCTTGATAGGCTGTCTTGAGAGTTTTCCATGCTTCTTTGGATGTCTTAGCTGCCGCTATCCTTGGAAACACACTCCTTAACTATGCTTTAAATATTTGACTGTGTATTTAAAATACTGTTTGTTTCTTCAGCAGTAACACAAGAAACTAATTTGAAAAATACCTGGATCCTTTTGCCAGAGATTTCACTTTGCTGGAGAAACTGCTGCAGCAAGAAACTCCTTCCTTCAGCTTCTTTAACACCTTCAAAGAGCCTAAACCTGGCTCTGATACCACTGTTGGGGAATTTTTCTGGTAAAATCCCAAAAACAACAAAAACTCACATACAGAGACAATGCTATGTTTTTCTCTCCACAGGATCTTAGCACAGGGAAGCTTTTAAAATTTCTCAGCAGATAGAATTTTTCTTCTCACATAAAAAAACTTTGTATTCATTAATAAAAGACTGATACAAAATTCATCCTCTTGAATGAGGGATTCACCAATCTATGCTGAAGAGCATCTTCCTCTTAACCAAAGGGATTCACAAGGAGACTGCTTCAAGCGCAGTTCCAAAACCAAAACATTCACTGCTGTGTGAAAATTACACAAATTTTTTTCTCACGCTGCTACGTGCATCCTTTTGCATAATCAGAACATTTCATACGCACTACTATGCCTTTCTTTAAAATTGCGTTCATTGCGACGAGCTTTTCCTTTTGCACACACACTCTCTAACTTAACAAAAACAAACACAGGAATATATATATGGTTTTACATGCCATACTCCCGTGAAAATAAAAAAAAATAAAATTAAATGCTTTTACCAACCTTTACTTGTGCCCATACTCCCGCTCATAGAAAATGGTAAAATTAAAAACTTCACCAAAACTTACCAACCCACAGTAAATTACATTTATTGTTTTGCTGACAAAACTGGTGGTAAAGAAACTTTTACTTCACGTCAAATTTATTTGCTGCAGGCTTGTACTTCAACTGTTGACTTTAATTGGGTCTCATCGCACAATCACAATTTGCGGGAGGAAAAATGGAACACTATTAAATTGGTGCGATCTGCGATTTGCGATCGGATTGCACGCACCATCGCAATCGCTGAAATCAAGTGAACCAAATGGAAGCTCCAAACATATATACGATTTGCGATCTGCGATCTCATCGCATCGCAAGGTAATAACTGCAGTTAAAATTACAATTTCAACACCCTAAACTGTATTGGATGCCTGCGGTGACGGTGACTATAGAGCAAGCACGCCTAATAGCAGATTATGTTATGAGTACTGATGCATCAAACGCTACAGCTGACATAAAATTCATGATAACTCAGCTGGGATCCAAGCCTGCACCAGCGGTTGCATATACGTCGTCGAGAGGGCCAAATAGTTTGACTCCTGGTATCTTGAAACCCGACGTGATTGCACCCGGCGTGGACATACTTGCCGCCTGGGTGCCTAATGTTGCTGCTTCGTACGTGGGATCGATTCCATTGGAGACCGATTATGCCCTCGCCTTTGGGACGTCTATGGCCGCTCCTCATGCAGCAGCCGTTGCGGCTCTGGTGAAAGCCGTCCACCCAGACTGGAGCCCCGCCGCTATCAAATTTTCTCTCATAACGACGACCAACACACACGACAACACCGGCCACGTTATAACAAATCAACTCTACCCTCCTTTCGTCCTAGCGACTCCCCTGGATTTCAGCGTCGGCATTGTGAATCCCAATAAAGCAGCAAATCCTGGGCTCGTCTATGACTCTGACGTGAATGACTATATGGATTACCTTTGCGCTCTCAATTATACGAAGAAGGAAATCAGGATGGTAACGAGGAGGGAATACTCGTGCAGCGGCCATGCCGCTGTTGGCGATCTCAACTATCCATCATTCCTTGCAAATTTCACATCATCAGCAGCGAAGGTGGAGACATTTAAGAGAATTCTAAGCAACGTCGCTGATGACAATACGATACCATATTTGTATAGGGCAGTAGTGAAGGCTCCTCGAGGAGTCTCAGTGCAGGTGCAACCTGACTCTCTGCTATTCAAAGAGAGGAATGAAAAGTTGGAATTCTCTCTCAGCTTGGAAGTAGTGGATGGAACGGGGCAGAGTGACGACGATCCGGTGGGTGGAGAATGCGTGGTGTACGGGTATTTGAGTTGGGTTGATGGAAGAGGCCATGTGGTGACAAGTCCGCTTGTGGCTCTATTCTATTAATGCACAATATTACTATCCCCTCCCGTGCACAATAAATCATTGCATCCAATTTGTATGGGTGAAGCTTTATGGTTTTAGCTCTATATCCTTTCATGTAGGAGTGTTGTGTCGTTCAGTCTTATTATATTGGGAGGGGTTCCAGCTCACAGTAAGGGTGTTTCATTGCCCCAGCCTTGGGTTTATTCTATATAGTGTATGCATGAAACTATTTCAATTCAATAAATGGCTGCCTTTTCATATATCCTTGCTTTTATTCTAAAACCCTCATGGAGGTATTTTTTCATATAGTGTGGACATGAGCTCACATCCATACCATAGTGGATATCATCCATACGAAAGTGGATCTCACCCTTACCTAAGTGGATTTTAACCCCCATCTCTTATCTCCTCTTACCCTTCTCTAGTTTATAGATTCCATGGAATCTCATGGAGAAGAGGTTGGCTTTTTTACTCTGGAAAGAAATTTGGCTCTCATACTTCCGTTGTATCTTATTAAAGTATCAAACCTATTATCATACTATTTTGAAGGCAAAGCTTGGAGTGAAGATTGTTGGAAGGAGCTTCACAAAATCAAAGCATCAGTTGTAATCTAATTCCATATTTAATATAAATCCAATTTTCTTTCCCACATTTGTCGTTATAATGACTGGTACAAGGTTCCTTGATCGCTTGTATTGGTTACATTAAATCATTTATGCATCATGTGTTTTGATGATTTTTCAGTTGGTGTCTTTGCAAATATTGGCTTCGAGTATCGAGGACGAGATTGAAAGATACAAACAACAATAGTGAGGAAAAATGTTGATAAAAATGGTGCGATTTCTTCATCCTATTGCTTGCATCTATGATTTTATGGTAATGACCCTAGAGAGAGTTTTTATGTGTTTGTTTGTTTTGTGATGGACTTGGTTTCCAAGTTGAGGGAGATATGTCTTGTTCACAAGATAATATTTGTCCATCAACATTCACATACAAAAGATGTTTAAGTTAGCAATAAAAATTGGATTCCCTAAAAATTAGAAGCCTCATTATGACCATTTTTAAAAGTAAGGACTAAAGCATTCCCTCTAATTATAGGAATAATATGATTAAAACCAATTTTACCAATCTCTATGGAATTATTTTGAAAAGGAAGATTATCATATGACATTTCATTCACTTTCAAAGAGCTTTTGACATTTACCTAGGAAAAAGCTTTGGAATAGGTTAGAAGAAATTAAAGTTCCTCTCAAGTTGAGGGATGTTGTGGAAAGATTGTATGAGAATTTTATTGCCAATTTTAGGAACATTGAGGATTGGTTTGAAGAAATTCACTACAATATCAAAGTCATTCAAAGTTGTCCGTTGTCTCCTACCCTTTTTGGCATATAGATTGACATGTTAGAATATTGTTTGGAATAAGTTGTGTCAACCAAACGTGTGCTAGTATAGTCATCATTCTTCTCCTTTGTATTGATAATATTCTTCTTATGGAGAGGAGTCCCTATGATCATTGCAAAGAACTAATATTCCTCAAGGTTTTATACATCAATAGGATTATGATTGTTAATATTGATAAAATGAAACACATGATAATTAAATCTAATAAGATCACCTATGATGCTTTCGGCCTATATGAAAAAAACAACATGGAGGAAGTTCCTTCATAGAACTATCTTAGAATCAATATTCATCATATGTTCAACTAGATATATAACATTGAGAAATGGATAAACAGATAGTGGAAATGTTATTATGGGTCTGAAAATAATTGTATAAATCCATGAACCTTTGATATTGGATAGAAAAAAAATCCTCTTTGACACTCTTGTTACTTTTTTTATTTCATATAGATGCAACTTTGGGGATGCAATATCTCTACAAAGCCATGCAAAAAGACAAAGTAGGTCAAAAATATTTTTATAACTAGTAATCTCAAAATTAAAGGAAATACACCTTATCATATCCTCCTCACAAAAGCAATATTACCCCCATGGAGAACATATATATGACTAGGTACTTAATATATTAGAACAATTTAAATAACATGGAAGATAAGAAGATTCCTAAAATTGCTTCAAACTCTAGTCAAAGCCACCTTGCACTATAAAAAGGATGGCATAAGGATGCCCAATATTAACTCAACCATTGGTGATTAAATGATAGAGATCATTTTGCAAAATAAGGATAATATTAAAAATATAATAACATCAAAATTTAAGGACACAATGTGGCGCAATAAAGAGTTGGTGGAGAAAGAATATTAAGATATTATAAGGAGTGGATTAACCCTAATACAAAAGATCCAAATTATTTCTATGTCTTGATGAGTGTGACTCAAGAAAATAAACATTGTTAAAATAAAAACTAATTCACATAAGCTCCATAGTGAAACTGGGCATTGGTTAATTCTCAAAATGTCTTGGGATGAAAGAATCTACCGCCTTTGGGACACAAAGAGGGTTGAAGATGAAATATAATTTCTCTTCAAATGTATTGCGTAGGAGATTACATCTCATTTTCAAAATCTTGGTCACAAGATATCTTCATAACCTTTTAACTAAACAAAATTATGATGATTTTAGAATAGTTCTCTTAATGTTTTTCAAGCATAAAAATAAAATACTAAAGGATTCTAAATAATCCCTTACCAAATCAGAATACTAAAGGATTCTTGAGATCCAATAAACCAATTGATCTAAGTGGATGTTAATCATCATTATCATCATCATCTATATATATAAGAGCAATATAGTTCAGGTCCAAAAAGGAAAAGAAATCAAAACTTTAAATGTGTAAGATATTGTCTAAATTTCAAGG
Organism: Pinus taeda; assembly: GCA_000404065.3. NCBI lineage: Eukaryota > Viridiplantae > Streptophyta > Pinopsida > Pinales > Pinaceae > Pinus > Pinus taeda. The sequence goes on along the minus strand of APFE030275719.1, from coordinate 7,722 downwards.
ATGTGAAGAATTTATATAGTAAAAAAAAAGAAATTGAAACTTCAAACATTGGAGATCCCATAGTGTTATATGTAAGATATCAAAGATGTGAAGAGTTTATGTAGTCTAAAGAAGGATAACAATTTCCATATAATTTTTCTTTTACACAGTGGGAAAACCAATGATAACTCAGTGGTCAAATCAGTGGTGGGGTTGTTATCCACTAATGTAGGATGACTCATCATTATTATTCAACGAAAACCAGACACCTCCCCATCTTAGATCGTTAACTCGTTTCCTTACAGTCAAAGAAGACCAGCCTTTAGCGAAACAAAAGCACTTTTAGAACATACTCTCGACCTCAATTTCCATATAAACTTTTTATGTGAATAACTTTATTATTTTTTTTTTTAATATGTTATTTTAATTTGTAAATTTTATATACCAAACCCCTTGCACATTCATTTGTGTCGTTGTTTACTATAGCAATTACCAAATTTATATGATAAATCTAATTGTGAATAGTTGTGTGGGATGTATCTCAAAAAGCATCCTTCTAGAAAAATGTAAAGGCTTCCAGAAATATTGGGACACAATACACAAAGTGCGTGTTTAGCGTCTGAAACACATGCCCCACACGCAGAGGCATTGAAGCCTCTGGACCATCAAGCAAGACTCTATATCTTTTCTCCGTTCTCTCCATACCATAAAATATGGTAGCCCCTCCTTCACCTTGTCAACCAATGAATTCAGAACCACCTTCTAGGAACACAACGCAAGCCATGCAGAACCTAATGATGAAGCTGAGGGTGAGGTTAAATAATTGACCAGTAAATTTACTAAAATAAAAAATTACTACAACTTTGTAAGACAATGAAAACAACAAGGAAATATCGTTTGTTTGTTATTAATGCTCGTCCATCCTTGATTTGCAAGGATTGCTTTTTATAAAAAAAACTATTTATAATTTTGAAAGCAGTGACTTAGCATTTGTTAATATGATTTCTTATAAAAATTTGGTTCATCAGAGAAATTGACGTGAACGAAAAAAATCATTATTTTGTCTTTGCAACTGGGAAAGGGAACATGGAAAGAGAAGCTGATGACATTTAATTGTGAATACTAATCTGATAACATGGATCCAATATTTACAAATTTTAGCTCAATATATATTATATTTTTGTATTCATTTAATTATTTATATTATTTTATAATTATAATTATTATATTATATATTTTATTATTTATATATTATATTATATATATATATAAATAATCGCAATTAAAATTAGGTTTGAGATATTTTTTCTTCACTTTTATAAAATTTGATGAAATTATTTATTCCTGTGAATGTCGTTAGTTGATTTTTATGAGATGGTCATTCAATAGTTTATAATTAATTTAAAACATTTTAAGTATTTGAAACTAATCTAAATATAAATATTCCCATTTTTTAAAGAGAAGTTTGTAAAGTGTAATTTGTTTTTTTGCTTTTGTTTTTTATGACATTTATTATATTATATTAATATATTAAAATATATAGAGATTAAATTAGTGTGTGAGATTTTTTTGTTTATAGGATAAGGGATCTTATTTTAGAGTAGTCATTTTAGTGTTAAAGTCTATTAAGGTGTATATAATCTATCTCTTTGGATTTGAACTCGTATAGACAAGACAACAAACCCTTGATATGTTAACAAATAGAAAATTATTAGGAAAGGCATTAGGGATGCTTCTCATGAATCTTTAAAGTTTGATAAGATAAATATGTACAAAGCTTTAATTTAAAATGAAGGAAAGGTATCATATTAATAAAAAGAAAGTGTAGCATTTACACCTAGGATCCAGGCTTGACCCTAAGAATTTTTAGAGGTAAGCTCTAATTCATAAACTTAAGTAATATGCTTCCCTAGAAGGATTGAAATTCCTATTAAAAATATTTACAAATTCCCTAATGCATGGACACCATTCTAAACATGGTTATAGAGGATGATGTTTTTCTATGGAAGACATAGAATTCGAGTTTAAGCATTTTGCAAATGGGAAAGCTAACAACATTGAATCCTACCAAGTTTAATTTATTAAAATTAGAGGGTCTATCATCATCCTTCACATACAAAAGGTCTTCAATTTAGCAATCAAAATAGGCTTCCCTTAACCTTACATGCAAAATCTCATTGTACATATTTCTAAAAGTAAGGACAAAAACATTCCATCTAATTATAGGACTATTATGATTAAACTTCATTTAGCCAAACTCTATGGAATTATTTTGGAAAAGAAGATTAGCCCATGATTAGAAAGTCATGGAAAGATGACTAGAGATGAGGCTATTTTTATGATATATCATTCAAATGTGGACCACCTTATTATAATTAGGATTATTGTAGAGGAGTTACACAATAATAAAACTAATCTCCTATGTTGTTTCATTCACTTTTGAAAATATTTTGACATTATACTAATATGTTGGAACCGATTAAAGTGTCGCTTAAATTATTTAAAGGATGTTGTGGCAAGATTGTATGAGAATATTATTTCCAAGTTTAGGAACACTGAGGGTTGGTTTGAAGAAATTCACTACAATATTGGAGTCATTCAAAGTTATCCCTTGTCTCCTACCCTTTTTGGAATATAGATTGACAATTTGAAGATTATTTGGAAGAAGCAAGTTGTATCACCCAAACTTTTGCTAGTATAGGCATCAATATTCTTCTTTGTGCTAATGATATTCTTCTTATGGAAAAGAGTCCTTATGATCATTGCAAGCAACAAATATTCCTCAAGGATTTATACTCCAATAGGAGTATGACTATTATCACTGATACAATGAATGACATGATAATTAAATCTAATAATATCGCCTATGATACTTTCCTACATGATAGCAACAACATGGAAAAGGCTCCTTCATACAAGTATCTTAGAATCAATACTCATCATGCATTGAACTAGATTTATAGCATTTTCTAGCATTGAGAAAGGATAAAAGGATGGTGGAAATATTATTATGGATTTGAAAATAACTGTATAAATCAATGGACCTTTGATATTGGATAGAAAAAATGTCTTTTCGACACTCTTGTTACTTCTTTTATTTTATATAGATGTAAAGTTTGGGGATGCATTATCTGTAGAAAGTTGTAGAGAAAGATAAAATAGGCCCAAAAGAATTTATAACTTATAATCTCAAAATTAAAGGAAATGCACCTTATTCTATCTTCCTCACAAAAGTAAGCTTTCCCTCATTAAGAATATAGCTATGACTAGGTATTTAATTTGTTAGAACAAGTTACATAATATGAAAAATAAAAGACTTCTTAAATTGTTTTAGAAGTTAGCCAAAACCACCTTTAGCTAAAAAAAAGCACAAAGATACCCAATCTTAACTCAACCATTAGTAAATAAATAAAAATAAATAAATTTACAAAATAAAAATAATATCCAAGAACATCTAAATAATTAAACTTGGTTTTATTAAATAATTATTTTAGGAATCTGCCATTTAAACATAAATTCAGGATTCCCACGTGAATACTAAATGCGTTTTTAAATTTGAAAAAAAAAAAAAAAAAAAATTGAATAAACGAAACCATGAAAACACGCGTGTCCATGCGCTTCCAGAGTTGACTTAAAGTCTCTTTAATTTCCAAAGCAGTGACTTGGCATGATTTTCTTTATAACTTTCAAATCACTGACTTAGCATTTTGGTGACTGGACAAATTGACCCGGTGAAAAATAAAACATTACTTTGTCTCTACATGGAAAGAGAATCTGATGATATTTAATTTAATTGTTGTGAATAATAATACAATAACATGGATCCAATGAACATGTATGGCAAGATAAAGTGGATATAATTTATATACTTTATATTTCAATTTATTATTTGTAATATTTTTTTATTATATATATATATATATATATATAAATATAATATATATAATATAATATGTGGTAGGCATATAATTATAAAATTGTAAAATCATTATTTATATATGAATTTTGTTTTTATAAGATTTTTTGAATATTTTATACAAAGTATGAAAAGACATGTAGACAATATTTATATTATAAGTATGGGAAAAATAAGTAAATGTTACTTTTTAAATTGCACAATTAATTATTCAGTGAGTTTTCTTTTATAAATTAAATAATATAAATATAATTTTAAAGAAAATTTTACATAAAAACATATATGTTGTTGTTTTAATAAAGAGTTTTTTTATTATGTTTATATCAAACATGAATATATGTGTGTCATAATAAAATTAAATAATCAAATTGGTGTGTGAGACTTTTTTGTTTATGGAATAAGGGATTTTATCTAGGAGCAACTATTCTAGTCCTAAAGTCTATTAAAGTGTACATAGTATACCCCTGTACATAGTCTACCTCCTTTGAATTTGAACTTATATAGATAGCACAATGAACCCTTAGTATATTAGCAAACATAAAATTACTAAGAAAGATACTAGAGATGCTTCTAATGAATCTTTAAAATTTAATAAGATAAACATGTACAAATATTTAATTAAAAAGAAAGAAAGGTATTATATTAATAAAAAGAAAGTGTAGATTTTACCCATATCCAAGCTTGATCCTAAGAAGTTTTAGAGGCAATTTCTAATTCATAATGTTTAAGAAAATAATATGATTCTCTTGAAGGATTGGAATTCCTACTTCAAAAATATTTACAAAATTCCTAATGTTATGGACACCATTTTAAACATTCCTATAGAGTATGAAGACTTTCTATGGAAGATATAAAATTTAAGGTTAAGCATCTTGCAAAAGGGAAAGATAATGACATCAAAGGCTACCGAGCTAAATTTTTTAAATTTACGGGGTCTATCCTTATCCTTCACATACAAAAGATCCTCGATTTAGCAAGATCAAGATGCGCTACCCTAAACCTTAGACGTAAAGCCTCATTGTACCTATTTTTAGAAGTAGGGAATATGATCATTGCAAGCAACTAGGATTCCTCAATGATTTAGACTCCAATAGGAGTATGATTGTTAATATTGATCAAATGAAAGCCATGATAGTTAAATCTAATAAGATCACCTATGATATTTTCCTATATTACAACAACATGGAGGAAGTTCCTTCATACAAATATTTTAGAATCAATATTCATCATCCATTGAATTAGATTTATAGCATTGAGAAAAGGATAAAAGGATGGTAGAAAGATTATTATGGATTTAAAAATAATTTTTTAAATCAATGGAACTTTGATATTGGATAGAAGAAGCTTCTCTTTGTCACTCTTGTTACTTCTTTTATTTTATATAGATGCAAAGTTTGTGGATGCAATATATTTAGAAATTTGTGGATAAAAATAGAATATGTCTAAAAGAATTTTATAAACTATAATCTCAAAATTAAAGGAAATACACCTTATCCTATCCTCCTCACAAAAGCAAGTTTCCCCCATTGAGAACATGTGAGATAAGGGGCTTCCTAAAATTACTTCAGACTCTAGTCAAAGACTCCTTTGACTTAAAAAAGGATGGCATAAGGATACTCATTATTAACTCAACCAAAATTACATAAAAATTAAATTTTTAAAAATTAAATTAAATAAATTAATTAATAAAATTGAGAATAAAATAGTAAATTTACGGGATAATTTTGGGATCTAGGTTTTCCAAACCATGGTATCTCTATGGTCAAAATTACTTAACAAAAATAAAATAAAATTTAAGTTTTTTAATTTATTAAAAATTAAAATAAAATAAAAAAGATTAATAATTACAATAAAATTGAGATAAATAGTAATATTATGGATTGGAGGTTTTTGGGTGCTTGGTTTTCAAACCAGGTTTTCTAATTGGTCAAATTACATAAAATAATAATATAATTAATAATAAAATAACAAAAAATAATTAAGTTAAATTAATTAAAATAAAATTGAGATAAAATAGTAAATTTACAAATGGAGGTTTTTGGGTTCCGTTCTTTTACAGCCCGTGGTTTTTTCCATGGAATTCTTCTATAATGTAGCCTATTTAAAGATATTACTGGACATTCATTGCATAAAAATATTTTAGCTAGATCAAAGTCAATCTTAACTTCCAACACAGATACCATTGCTCTGTGCAATTTCATATCTTATTGACAAAGAAAACCACTCAATAAAGGCACACTATACAAATATTTTATAACTCTATGAATGTGTGTCTTCCAGGTAAAACTTGGGAAAAACAAGCCTACCCACTTTGTTACAGAGCGACCTTCAAAGATTAAATTTTTCGAGGATATTTTGTATGTTATTCATTTTATTTTTGTATGTTTGAAATTTTACTCTTGAGTGTGAAGAGAACGAAAAAAATAAAATGTGGTGCATGCAGTCCTGCATTTTGTTTATATTTTTTTTGGTGTTAAAAACTATTGGAGTTGATTTTAACTTCCACGTCAAAGTTCACTGGAATATGTGAGATGTTCATAACAACTTAGCTTAGATACAATTGTAATTCAGTTTTATTTAGGAGATCAAATGATAACATTAAAAATAAAATTAAACTAGGGATAGCTAATATCCTCGGCTCCTCCAAATATAGAGGTATATATTCTTATTGAGTTTTATGATGTAACAGGGGAACTTATTAGGTTTTACAGTCTAACAACAAAGCTTCAAGTAGACTATCTTAACTACCAAGCTTTTATATTTCATACCAGTGGATATCCATCTTAACTTCAAATCTATTAAACACTAAGAGGGATCAAATCTCTCGAGGTGCAAATCTTTCCTTAAGTTTTGCACCCAAAAAAAGGGTTTGCACCACAAGAGATTTGATCCCCATGGATGTTTGATATATCCATAATTAATATGGATTTATTTTGTTTAAACTAAATAGTAAGACATAAACATGACAATTAGTATATTGTCCCAAAAAGATTATTTAGTTGGTATAAAGTGCGAGAGACCATGTTACAATTATTAGCATATTTTGACAACATAATGTGTATGTTTAACATTTTGGAAATCTAGTCAATGTATTTTTCACTTTTGCAATGAGTTGAAAAATCGACGATTGGACATACGAAGGAAAACATCTTTCTAGCATCGTCCTAGCAAACCACCATATGACAACAAGCTAAGTAGATACATTTATCTTCGCTTCCATCATTCTTCTCACCTGACGTCTGCTCCTGTTTTGAGATCTCTAGTTCTTAAGGTATGCCTTGGGGATTGAACCTAGGTGTTTCATTGTTTGCAAGGTTTTTGTTTTTTTTTTTCCATTTTTAAATCTTGACATGTGATCTTCGCACAAATCAAACATTCTCATTCAATGGAGTCTGTCAAGTTTAGAATTTCATTTTCTAATTCTTCTAATCATATTCACCCATTGCATCCTATGTGATAGAGCCAACAGGTTCTCCTTCTCGTTTACCTAAACTTGATGCCGAAGGAGCTCCCTTGTCCTTCACTCTTATAATGGCTTTATCGATCTTTACTTGTATCAGTGCATATCCCACTTAGCTATGATGATAGCAAAATCCTAGGGCTTGAAGAGGAAGATGGTGGCTAGTATGACAACCATTATCAAGGGGTTTTTTATTATTTGTTTTGTATTTCTGCATTTTTTGAGGTGCAGAGAGGTTTTCTTTACACCACATATTTATGTGAAATAAAAGATAAAGTTTTGTTTCTACATATGAATTATTTCTTGAAATGAAGTTGATATAAATATATTTAATTTTATTCCACTTGGGGTAGCTCAATTGGAAATG
>APFE030275708.1:5620-26638 GCA_000404065.3 Pinus taeda | reverse complement strand
AGTGAAGCGGGTTTTCAAGTATTTACGTGGCACTAGTGATTATGGTTTGTGCTACCAAGGAAGACCAGGATTGGACAGAGTGTTGGATATCTGTGGCTTTGTTGATGCAGACTGGGCTGGAGATCTGGATTAGAGAAGATCTACAAGTGGGTATGTGTTTACCTATTTGGAGGTGCAGTCAGTTGGATGAGTAAGAAACAATCTGTAGTGGCGCTATCAACTACAGAGGCATAATACATGGCAGCCACTCATGCAAGCAAGGAAGTAGTTTGGTTGTAGAGATTGTGTTAAGTATGGGGTTAGTACAGGGAGTTATGAGGATAGACTGTGATAGCCAAAGTGCAATTTTCTTGGCAAAGAACCCTTCTTATCATTCAAAGACAAAGCACGTTGATGTTTAGTATCACTTTGTGATGGATATGATAGAAGAGAAAAAGGTGTTGCTGGTAAAGGTAGACACTTTGAATAATATTGATGATGCATTGACAAAATTTTTAAGCTCTAATAAGTTCTCTTGCTTTAGAGAAACTATGGGCATTTCAGGGCTGGCAAAATGACTAAGCTCTCCTATGGCCCCATGTGGAATGAAAACAACAAGTGGGAGATTGTTGGGTTGTGTTATATTCTTTCCACGACTAACCCACGTAGTCAATTGGGGGGTTAGAGGGGGGGCGGAGCACCCCCTTCATTACACAGATTGCGCAGCAGGGGGGTCACGGGGGGGTGGCAGCCCCCCCTCTCTTGGGGGGTTGAGGTGGACTGGTAGCCCCCCTCTACGGGGTCTAGGGAAGCGCCCTAGGGAATTTTTTTTTGGACCCTATATTAGGTTGGGCGAACCTACCTATGGTTTTTTGGTCCATGGTTTTGGATGCGATGGTTTTCAGTCCATGGTATTGGATGCTTTGGCATGTATAAATATGTATTGTGACATTGAAAGGAATATAATGAAAAATCAAGCTGGTAGTCCCAGTTTCGGGATCCAGGGGAAAATCTTTGTGTATATGTGTTCTATGTGTTATGCTTTCGCATTATTTATTTTTCTGTGATTTAGAACTCGTATGCAGGTAATTTTTGTACGGGGTTAAAACCTACAAATGGTAGTATACACGATCGAGAAGAAGAATGGAAACCAACAATGACCAACCCATTAAGGAAAGTGAAGAATGGATTTATAGTGAGGGAGAGGGAGTGAGAGATCCACCAAAGGGGGAATAAGGTACTTATCCAAAAGGTTAGTTCCCTAAAGGTAGGATCAAGGGATATAAATGGATCGGGCATATCTTCATCCAACAACTACCACCTCACCATTCTTGAGGGTTATAGTAAGAGAAGCTTCTACTCCATTTTTGGAGAAATTGCATGAACAGGACCAGCGTAGATTTTCCTATCAAAAGTCATGCTGCCAGCACTAGTCACTAGTTAGACAAAAGGTTACCAACACAACTTTTCCTACTAAAACTAGGACTTGTCTTCCAAATTAGGGTTTTTCACAATTTTTACTATAATTTCTTCAAGACATCAGTTCTCCATATCTTCAAGGATGCATTGAGCATAAATTTCATGGTCATTGAGCTTACATAACTTCTGTCACTTTACAACATTCGTGACAATAATGGCACAAAGGATGACACTTTATGTGTAGAGTTGGGAATGTGACAAAATATTGCGTAACACTCGCTCTCATGTTATCAGAAAGAGAGCAACCAACAACCTAAATTTTGTCTTGTAGGCTTGCTTACTAGTGACCAAAGACCAAAAATTTCGGTTTTGTGCTAGCAACCCCGGGATTTAAGCCATTTTTTAGGCCTAAAGCCCAAGCCACTACCTAGAATGGAGTGATAGCTTGAAATCAGTAAAATTGCAGGGAAATAATGATGCAAAAGCAATAAGATGAACAAGTCCAAAATGAGACCCCTACTACCCATGACATGGATTTCCTCAAACAAGTCATCAACATGTAACCTACAGGTGTGAACATTATTATTAAGTGTAGGGATCTCATACTTATTTGAGAATTGCTATGAACCAATGTTCCATCATATCATTTGCTGCATTATCATCTATTAGGTCATAGATGCACTATCCATTGATTTACAACTAAAATCATGTTGAGAGCCATATATAGTTGTTGTCATAAACTATACATATAACGAGCATAATAGGAACCAAATAATCATAAACATATCAATCGTAAAAATCCACATATTCATCAATACATTTGCACATAGAAATCAATGGAATGAATTTCTCATTAATGAATGAAATAAACCAACCAACGATGGGACTACCACATTCCACCCTACCATACAATGGTTGGGCTGAATCTCTCTTCAACCATTCACCCGAATTCCATATTTCAAGCATGAATGTGGGACCCAACCAAAAGAAACTTCCAAGGCATACCGAGGCTCAACCACCTCACCCTCATGAAGGGAAACCAGGCTTTACTATAGTCCATCCCAGATCACTCGACCAATGCAATGAACATATCATAGCAGGCTTTATCGTGATCTCCACCTGATCATCGAGCCAAACAAGCATGGATGCCACCGGATTTCTCCACTTATGCTGTGAGGAATTTTCCCGTCTCCTAGTCTCTTAGGCTTTACCGTAATCCAAACCTGGATGACTAGGACATAAACCAAGACCCACTTGTAGGCTTTACCACATACCCCAACCTAGGATTGCTAGGCCCAACAGAGAGAAAATCACCTCTTGGATTTATTGTATATCTCTCCATTCACTGGGAACGATTCCTAGGACATCCAAGGCAACACAAAATTTGGATTTACCAAAACCAACAAGTTGGATCAGGGGTTACTAGGCCATGTGTTAGTCATTTTGAAGATCCACCTCACTCAGCCTTGAATCCATTCGACAATCTAGTTCAACTAAAACATGAGAACACCGTCACGCCATGGCTATCTAAAAAAAGGTAAGGTTAGGTTGAAAAGGCTGTCACGCCTAGCAAAACCCATGCAATGATAGAAAAGAACCACATTCAATACCATTCATGCCAAATCAAGCAAGGAAAATACACATGAAAGTCAATACCTACAATGAATCCTATTGTATTTGCTTGATCCTACCTTCCCTTGCTTGATCTTTACTTCCTCTTGCCTTGTTTTCCTTTCTTGATCCAATGCAAAAATGACCCAATAAAACTTTTAAGTGTCTGAGAGTATGTGAGAGAGAGAGAGAGAAATGAGAGAACTCCAAAAATAAACTAACAAAAGGTTACAATTGATCCTCATAAGCCTTTTGATGAATGAGTACTCTATTTTATTCATTTTCCATTATTTTCCATCATTTTCCTCCTCACATGCAACCTATGACTTTTCTCCTTCCTTTTCTCCTAATTTCCATTATTTTCATAAATAAATGTGCCAAAAATACCATTTTTCCTTTCCAAAGCCTTATCCATTTCCTTTTCCAATTTTGTTAGCCATAAACAACCAAATGAGCACCCCCTAGGATGTCCTGGCCAACATTCAGCTTGGAATAAGCGTCCCATCAACCATGGTTATTGATTTTAACTTTTATTATATAGGATTTTTCATGACCGTTGTTATAGAAACCTTCCCCTTGCGGGACACTATCGTCGGTTTTCAATCACACATGTACCTTAAAAATTTTCTAAAAAAAGAAATACCTCTTATGGAGCTTTATAACAAGGCTCGTTGTAGTATTTACAATGAAAAACCTTCTCAATAACAAAACATTATGACAAAATCTTAACATACCACATAGTGGAGCTCTATAACACCAATCATTAGGATATTTACGATGTCCATCGTGCTTAGTGCAAATCCACATGACATCATAACATAGTTATAACATAACCACATGATATCATAGTAACATGAAAACATAATGATAATGGCATGACACCCATACTGCATAGTGGAGCTTTATATCATAGCACATTGGGATATTTACATCCATACACATATGTAGATATAACAACATCACTATGAATATATACCAAAACATATATCAAATCATATACCAAAACATATGTTAAAACATATACTAAACACCATATCTAAGCATATATAAAAACATCATAAAGCATATACCAAGCCACCATAAAGCATATACCACACAACCATACCAAAGTCGCTTTTCATCAACCAGAAAACAAGGAAAGATACACAACTTACATCTAATCTGCCATCTCCCATGTAGCTTCATCGGGCCCAAGGTTCTTCCATTGCACTTTAACTTGCTCAATGCTCGGTTTTGAAGCATGAAAACATCTTTTTTCAATATATACTGAGGCTCTGGATGGAATTCTCCATCTAGTTCTACCTATAACACAGACTAGTCAATCACATGATCAACATCCTTAACATACATATTAATAAAAAATACATGGAAAACATCATGGATTTTCATTGTCTGAGGTAGTGCAAGTCGATAGGCTAATAACCCAATTATGTCAATGATATTGAAGGGTCAACAAAACTGTGGCGCCAACTTGGCACATGATCTAATCCGCAAGGAGCTCTTCTTCTATTTGATGCGCAAGTACACTTGTTCCATGACTTGGAACTCCTTAAAAAACAGGTTCTTATCTTCATAAATGTTTTACCTATCATGTGTTGGCTTTAGATTCTTCTTAATCACATGCATTTCCTATTCCATGTCTGCCAACATATTTGGTCCAATCAAACCCTGCTAACCAAATCACTCTAACTGATAGGAGTGTTACAATTATGTCGATACAATGCCTCAAATTAACTCATCATCAATGATTCCTAATAACCGTTGTTGTATGTGAGCTCTAGCAAAGAGGGATACTCTTCCCACTGCCTTTTTTGATGCATCACATGCATCCTCAACATGTCGTACAATATCCTATTGACCCTCTCTGAATGTCCATCTCTCTTTGGATGATACGTTGTGCTAAAGGCCAAGTCTATTCCCAATCCTGCAAATATCGCCATCCAAAATTTGGAAGTGAACTTCACATCCCTCTCTGACATAATCTTCTTTAGAACACTGTGCAGTCTAACTACATCTCTGATGAATATCTTTGCCACATCACTAGCTGAGAATGTAGACATTACTGGAATGTACTGTGCAACCGTTGTTAACGTGTCCACAATAACCATAATGGAATCATGTTGTTTCACTTCCATTGGCAACCGTGTGATGAAATCCATAGAAATAGCCTCCCATTTCCACTCTACAATTCTGATCGGCTAGAGCAGTCCACCTTGATGTTTACACTCTTCTTTCACTCACTAACAATTGAAACACCTCATCACATACTCTACTACATCTCTCTTCAAATTTGACCAATAGTAGAATTTCTTCACTACTATCAATGTCTTCTTAAAATATGGGTGACTTGAATAATGTTTTTCATGAAACTCCTTGAAGATCAACTTCTTGACCTCACTATTGTTTGGTACATATATCCTGTCTCAGAACCCAACCGATCCATCCGCTGTAAGACAATAATCCATACCCTATGCACCTGTACCTATACATGTACCTATACCTATATCCGGACATGTATCCATACTGCAACTTGTGCACAATCTCCATATACCTAACATCCTACTAACTTACCTACAAGATCCTATCGTGTACATCTGTCCCATAGGAACTCATAGATTCCAAGTGATGTACTTGTACCCATCTATTGTGATCAACTTCCACCATGTTTTATTTGCCGTTGATATAATTGATCTCAAAATCTAACTCATTGATCATGACCAACCATCTAGCATGTCTCGCATTCAGATTTGGTTGGTCAAAAAAATAACTCAACCCAATATGATCACTCATCAGTACAAACCTCCTACCAAGAAGATAATTCCTCCACATATTCAATACATGTATGATTTGTGCTAACTCAAGATCATGTTTTGGGTAGTTCTGCTCATTCTCATTTAGTTTTCGCAACTCATAACATACCACCTATCCATCCTGAATAAGGACTCCACATATCCCTCTCATTTAAGCATATGTGCATACCAAAAAATCTTTTTCTAGATCTGCAATCTGTAGCACTGATGCATGTGTCAATAAATACTTAAGATTCTCAAAGCTAGCCTCACACTCCTATATTCTTTCAAACTCTTGCCTTTCCTTTTTAATGATGTGATGGGCTAAGAAACCTGTAAGAAGTTCCTGATGAACCTCTTGTAATATCTTACTAGACTCGTGAAATATCGTTAACCTATTCAACTTTTAAGATACCCCCAAAAAAGTGGTTTCACTTTACAATTCTCACTCATTTTAGACCCACCCCCCTCCTAAACCACTTACTAGCAACCCCCGTGAAAACCATTATACATATTGATTCATTTTTTATAAAAATGTGGTGGGAAAGGAAATAAGGGAAATTTCATATATTTATGAATTGAGTTTACCAATGGGAAGCTAAATACAATGAAACTGAGGTGAAAGGAGATTTTTACAGTTCATATAATGAAGTAAATGAATTTATAGGGGAAAGCAAAAGGAGGTTGAGTAAAAAAAAAATATTATAAAGAAAAAAAGACATCTTTTTTCTATGGTATAAAGAGGAGAAATGGACTGAAAATGAAATTTGGATAAATACTTATCCAAGGATTTTATAGGGGTAAAATGGTAAAATAAAAAATAATTTACCAACAATTCATGGGAAGGAGAAACATGACATGGTTTCTAAAATCCATGGGAAGGATAAACAAGGCATACATTTAAAAAAGGAATGGATTTAGAAGCAAAACATGGATTTCAAAATAAGAGGGTGGTTTATTAAATCATTCAAATAAATATTTTGAAATGTTATCTTGTGAAATTCATTTACAAGTTTAAGCAAAATATTTAGAAATATTATTCAAAATATATTTTTCCTAAATAGTTTGGGATGATGATGAAGTATTTAAAGACTATGGGAAAAATTTTCAAAACATAATTTTGGTTTAACTCCAAAATGCAAATAATTTGTTGATCAACTAGGCTAAAAACATAAACATGCATGCTATTATTTTCAAATTTTTTGGCTGAGAAATAGTTGTCAAAGGAACAACTAGAGTATATTGGTGTCAAAGTTAATCAGCGTTCAAAGGGAAGCTTGCAGGTTTTGTGAAAAAAGCTTCAACCATTCCATATTCCAAGGCATAAGACCAACATTCATGAACCAATTTTCAGATTTGAAGGTTGATGATTTTCCAGTAGTTCTATATTTCCTGCAATTTTCTAGTTATTATTTTTATCATTAGTTTATTGTTCAGAGTTTTTCAAGAAAATTTTGTAATGAATTCCATTGTAGAATAAGTTAGTTCAATAAGAAGTCTATAAATATTTTGTAATAAAATTGAGGAGTGGTTGGAATGTGTTTGATTATGTTGGAACTTGTATGAAGAAAGGAGTTGCATATTGATGTAACCAGTTTATTAGATGCAAAGTGATAAAATTATAGAAATACAAAGACTTTTGTTTTAGGAATCCCTTGTCAAGAAATTTATGATTTGATTTCTTATGTTAAATTGTTTATCTTTTTAGTTTCCATATGTTTTTCCCTCTTTATTGTTACAAGAAGATTAAGGGAATAATTTTTTTAAGTGTACTCTTATCTTGCTTGTAAGAAATATCCATGTTTTCTTTATGATGTTAAGTATAAAATTCATCTGAATATGCTCTATATTTAATTGAAATTAAATCATTTTTACCGATTCACTCCACAAATACTTTATAAGATCCAAAAGTTTTCCTATTGTGCCAAGTTATAGCTACTCTTTCATTTTTTGATTGATTACCTAAAGTTTCATGACTCCATACCCAATGGACTTTCCCTACACCTTTCAACCAAACTTTTGAGAAACCCCACCTCAAATCTTCATAACTAGGGTAATATCTTAAAAACAAAATGTAGATTAGATTTGTTTTGCTTTTTATTTATCTTTGTAGGTATTAGTGTCATTTTTATAGTATTCTTTGTTGGTTTATTCTTAATTAGAGTTTATATTCTTGATCTTTAGTGTTTTCTTAAGTATTTTATCATCCTATTGGTTATTAACTCCCTTTAGTATTTTTTTTATTTGCTTAATGGGCCTGAGCCAGTATCAGAATAATTAAATTTTCAACAAATTTTGTATAACCACTCACCACTGAAACCAACCTAGATCCATCTTAAAATTGTATCTATCAAGAAGTTTTTAGTACTAAAAAAAGGTTTGAAGCTCTAGATATTTGGTCTCTTTTGTCCCTTGATATATTTGGGGTTAAGATGGATCTAGGATGGTTAATATTAAGTCCCTATAAAATTGATAGGACAATCTGTTTAGACTAATCTAATAATTTTGGTTTAATATGGAAGATTTTATTAAAACAAAATATAATAATAATAATGGTTAAATAAAGCTCATAGATGTAGAATAGATGTTGATGGGGTGTTTTCTTTAAGTTACTCCATGGTGTAAGGTTACCCATTCTAAATTATGTGGGCAAAAATCCAACCTTTACAGATTCTAAATTATGTGGTAAAAATTAATTAGACACACAAAAAAAGAATAAAAATAAAAAGATAATAATGTAAATTTAGATTTAAAATCTAAAATTTAAAATATATTAAAATTTTGTAAAAAAAAATGTTATTTTTGACAAAATAATTAATAAATAAAATAAATTACACTAAATAAAAAAATAGAAGGGATTAAAAAAAGTAAGGTGGAAGGGGAACATTATAATCAAAACAAGGGGGCAAGAAAGAGAAAATATAATAATGATTGATTAGGGAGAAAATATTAAAATGGGTAATTAGAAAAAGGGAAAAAATAATGATGGCCAATTAGTTATCTAAATGGGTGTGGGAAAAAATAATACTATCCTAGGAGGAGTAGAAGGGAAAAAATTAATGATGATGGATTATGGAGAAATAAAAAGTAAGACAACCTTAGATGTAGGGAAATAACAATAAACAGATACTATAGATTCAATCCAATCTTTTGAAATAAGAAAATGGTCCAATCTCGTTACAGATTCCATCCAATATTTTCAAAGAAGAAAATGGTCCAATCTCATTACAAATTCCGTCTAACCTTTTGAAAGAAGGAAATGGTCCAATCTCTAAGGATTTAAGCCCCCTTGTTTGTCCATTTGTTATGCATCTTGTAGAAGGCTAATGATTTGTTACATGATGTAGACTTGAGCCTAAGGTTCAAACTCAATATTTTAAAAGAAGAAAATGTTTGATCTCTAAGGATTTAAGTTCACTTGTTTGTTTGTCCACTCAATAGCCATCTTATCTACATCCAATGATTTTTTACATTATGTAGGCTTGATTCTGAGGCTCAAACTCACTAGTTAGCCATCTTGTCTACATCCAATGATTTGTTGCATAATGTGGGCTTGAGCCTAAGGCTCAAACTCAGCAAGGCTTCTATTTTTTCCATTTTTCTTAGGAATAAATTTTACAGTCTTACCAAAATAACCAACATCTAACAGTTTCACATTTTTTTGGCAAATTAACCAATACATCTATTAATTATTCTACTTTCCATTTTTCTTAGGAAGAAATTTTACAGTTTACCAAAATGGCCAATACATCTAACAATTTCACATTTTCACCAAAATAACCAATACATCTATCAATTATTCTACTTTCCATTTTTCTTAGGAAGAAATTTTAGGGCTTTATCAAAATGCAGTTTTAGTAAAATGATCAATACATCTAACAAATTCACATTTTTACCCAAATAACCAATATATTTATCAATTACTCTACTTTCTATTTTTAGAAGAAAATTTACAGTTTTATCAAAATAACCAATACATCTAACAATTTCACATTTTTCACCAAAATAACCAATACATATATCAATTATTCTACTTTCCATTTTTTTTAAAGAATAAAATTTTACAGTTTTACCAAAATAACCAATACATCTAAGAATTTCACATTTTTCACCAAAATAACCACTACATCCATCAATTATTGTACTTTCGACTTTTGTTAAGAAGAGGTTTTACAGTTTTACCAAAACAACAAATACATCTAAAATTTCACATTTTTCACCAAAATAACCAATACATCAATAATTATTCTACTTTCCTTTTTTAGGAAGCAATTTTACAGTTTTAACTAAACAACCAATACATCTAACAATTTCACAATTTTCACCCAAATAAATCATACATCTATCAATTTTAAATAAATTAAAATATATTGTAGAAAAATTAAAACCTATAAAAAATTCCAAAAGAATTAATACATGTGTAACTATCAATAAACTAACCTAAAATAATTTTGCAATATTTTTTTAATTTTCAAACCAATAAAACACATTGAATTTAAAAAATGATCAATGATCATACGAGATCTCTTAAACATTCAAACTCAAAATATTCATGTACAACATACATAATATTCATGTACAACATGCATAATTAAATTATACAACAAAAAAGCAAAAAGCAATAAGAAAACACTAACAAACCAAACCTTCATCAAAAGAAAGGAGTTCAATTGTCTCAGCAAAGCCTAAAGATACCGCAAAATGAGAATCTTTCATAACCAATATTTTCACCAATCAGTATGACACGTTTGATCAGGTTTGAATATGACACTACAATATTTATTTAATGAGATCACAACCATGACAGTGCAGTACTTATTTAATCAAACCACAACCTCACACTGTAGTATTTATTTAATGAAATCACAACGCACTAAATAGAAAAGAAATAAAATCTAAGACATTATGCTTTGTAAGGCACTTCAAATCGCCAGAGCGGACATGTGTGCTGGTTTTCCAACCATTCAAATATGCAGGTCTTGCGGTACAGGTGCCCGCATTCCATTAAGCGTACCTCCTCCCCCACTTGGTATTTCTCCAGGCAAATTGAACACATTGAATTATCATCATTATTATTGATATCTTCTTCAGAAATGATGAAGCGGGGAAACTGCTACACAGCATCTCTAGACGCCGATCGGATGGGCTGATCTCGCGTATCATCATCAAAAGTTGAGCTTGTTCCAAAGTACTGAAAAACAATTCTTGCCTTTTTTGTCGACTTCGTATCACTTCTAGTGTTGCATTGCCACTTATGATGTAATTCCATTGTGTAACAGTTGCAGGATTCCACGAGGGATTGATGTAATCCCACTACGGAACACTCATTCCGGCTATTCGTTTTCTCCTACTGCTCACGTCAATATCATCATTAGGTTGATTGGAACCAATGATCGTAGCATCGACACTACTAGGTTGATTGGAACTAATGATCGTGCGATCGACACTATTGCTACTCCTGTTCTCCTCCTATTATTATCTAGGGTTCGACTCCTACTCCTCCTCCTCCAGTGATTATCCTGACTTCCACTCCTACTCCTCCTGTCGTTTTCTACACTCCTACTCCTTCGCCTATCTTTTTCCACACTACTCCTGTCATTTTCCACACTCCTAGTTCACCTGTTGAAATGGTAGTTTCAACGGAGTAGTCTATAATGTGACTTTTCGGAGATTCCGATGATCCTAAAAGTGCATTATTCCGGCTAACCACCCAAACAGCCTTTCCCTCTCCATCTCCGTCACCTTGCCTGAGCGTGAACTCCGTTACCGGACACCAAACGCCAGCTCCATTAACTTCCTGCGGTCACTGCCAACTCGCAGCATTAATTTTACCATTTTTTATCACGCCAACTCTTCACCTTGCTTCACCCCGCCAACTCCATTTGACTTTTCCTCAGCTGCGTTGCATCCCCTGCTGCTTTGCATCCCCTGCTACTCTGCTTATACCCAGAATTTTCGTTGCATCTGCAAGAATTACTTCGCTGGTGTGTTCCTCCGCATCGCTCAAGTCAGAATAACTACCCCATTGTCGTGATCGTAAGATTTGAACGTCCAAATTTTCCGCCAAACTCTGCATGCAAAATTTTAGTTAATTTTTAAGAAAAATGAACGTGAGCTTTTATATTAGATTGTGAAGTGGGTCCTTGTAACGTTGGCCAGATATTAACTCTGAGGCCTGCGCACTACACAGCTACACCCGGCTAACTTTCAGGGCGATCCCTTTGGCTAATCCCTTACTCAGCAACCCCCCGTTCGAATAATGTTGCAAACATTGCACTCCAAGGAAGTACACAGAGTTGTTAATTCCATGGTACCCAGGGAACACATAATGGTAGTGCCATGGAACCTCAATATTTCGTTCCCATCACCCAAGCATCAAGGATGTTTCTTGGGTAGTTCACTGGCCTTGTTCATCACTGTTTCTCGATATTCCACATATATGGCCAGTGCCTTCTGCGTGTTGTTAACACCTAGGTTGTTCCCTTTGACTCCCAAGGGAGTACGGCCGGGGTAACCACTAACCAACCTTTGGATTATAGATCCTAGCCTATCTATAATCAGAGAGGGCTCTCTCTTTAAGTTTCAGCTATGCATTGTGAGGATTTCAGGCTAGTCAAAAGTCTTAGTTTCCTGTTTGAGACTTTGGTTGGTGAACTTTTGTTGTAAGAAGGGCATAAAATGTGCAGAAGATGCTAAACCATTGGGCATATAGAGTCAGAAATATGAGATAGTTCTAGTGCGTGTGATGGAGAAAGTTTTGTTGCAAGGCTAGGTGGCTATTGTTAGTATAATTTTCCGATTTAGTGAGTGAAACAATGGTAAGTGGAGTTACAGACAGTGTGATACAAATTTGAACAACAATTTCTACTCAGTAGCATAAATGAATTACCAAATAGTCACTGTGAGATATTCAGAGCTTAGTGGAGCAATTAAGAATTCCAATTAAAACAGCTGAAATGATGGAAAACATTTATAGTGAAGATAGATTAAGATCAGGGTGTCTCCATGGACAAATCCTGAGCTATTCTTTTTCTTTCTTTCCTAGATTTAGAACAACATGTGAGAGTCATGAGTTAAAACAAATAACAGAAACATTAGCAGAGATAGAGAAACACTTATTATATCAAGCCATAGCACTAGAATCCTGTAGAATTCAATGTTTCCAATCACATCATGCACCAGTAAGACTCAGTTCCTGTAAACTCCAAGCTTTATTTATATCATCCCTCTGAAAGTTACAGCCGAGTTCTCATTTCTTCATAGGAGAACAACAAAAACCAACAACCCCTTGAAAGTTTGTGCGAGGGGGAATATATACAATAGGTTTTACAAAATATCTGAATGCTGAGTCATTTGATAAATTAACTATGCTCACCAACTTTACAAAATATCAGATAAGAAAGTTATTGCTACTCTAAATGTAAGATAAATGGTCTTTAATACTGTCAGGCCTCTTCTTGACCTTTGGAGGAGACTGAGTCGGTTGAGCGTTCTGCTTTAATGCTGAATGATGTGAATGATGTGTCTTTATACTCTGTCATGCTATAGCTTTCTCGACCCTATTACCTGTAGCTGCCATTGTTGCTTTTGGTGGCCGAATCTTCCTGCTGAGTTGGCTCATTCCACCTTTTTCAGTCATAGTATATGCAACATATTTTCTGAATGTGATGACTTATATATTTCGATGACAAAACCTTAATGAAACCCCCTGTTTATAATAATAACTGTACCATTGAGGTCCACCATTCCTGTGTAGGCAATTGATGCCTCAAAATTGCATCCAACGTCTCATCTGCCTCTGTGTATTTGTAGAAGTTTGGAGGCACTTCAAATAAATGGTTGATCTCATTCATAATAAAAAACAAATTCTCTACTCTTTCATAGAGACTTTGCCCAGATGTTGGCCCTGTTACCTGTGAGCTGCTTGATCCTTGACTGATCTAATTGGTGGCAAATCTGTTCACCCTTTTTGCATAAACCTCATGTGATAGAAGTTTACCTACACCGTTGAGCAAGCTTGGAAGACCTCTGCCCTGTAATGCTGCAAATTTGTCCATGAACCTATTGACCTCTGTTTGCATGTCCTGGCTTCTTCTATCCAATGTCTGCACCAGGCTTTTTAGTGTGAGGACCCTCTTTATTAGCTGGATAGTTTCTGTCCTGTTGGAGATCCCAATTGCTGCCAGCTAAGGACCTGTCCGGTTATTAAGCACATTAATCATTCTGCTGGCTATCTCAAGCATACTGCCTAGAGATGCCCTTGCTCTATGGACTTCCCTTTGTGCTTTGCCTATGAGCTCCATTTGCTAATGAATAGTTTCAATGTATTGCCACTGATCCGTTATTGATTGGCCAATGTGGGTCCACAAAACTGTCCTGATCTCAGCCACCACTTTGTCAAGGGTGAGCTCTTTCTCCAGCTCCTTTATCCTTTCTTTGAGAGCTTTTATTTCACTCCCTTTCTAAGCCACATTCTGCTTAGATTTTTCATAATTCTCGTTCAGCTTGGCCAAATTCTCCTTGGCTCCATTCAGTTCTGTCATCTGGGCTTCGAGCGCCTGGACCTCACCAATCAATTTTTGCATGTCGAGGCTTGGAGCCGGCTCTGTAGATGGTGTTGGTGCTACTGTTGATGTTGATGGTGTTGCTGCTTCTGTGGGAGGAGGAGCAGTCTTTGGGGGCTCTTCAAGGTTTATAACCTCTGGAGGGGGCTGAGAAGTCTGGCCTCCCTCTTTCTGCTGCAAGGCTGCCTGCAGTGCAGCCTCTGTGTCCTCCAGCTTCCCTTCTGTCTGCACTAGTTGCTTGTGCAGTGCTACCAACAATGTAGCTACCTCCTGGTCTTGCCTTTGCTGAGCAACCTCGTCTGTTTGGGGGTGAATGGTTGCTGGGAGCTTCACATTCTTTCTTAGGGCTGCAAGGTCTGCATCTCTTATCTTTAGCAGTGTTTGTATGGCTTTTGGATCCTTGGGGTCATGCCCAAGCTCTATAATTATATCCTCCAAAGACTTGATCCTGTTGTCTTTGGCCAGGGAGGATGCCTTCTCCAACTCAAGTTGGGCAGCTGTATTATTAGTCTGTTTTCCAACCTATTTAGCCAACATTGTTTTGTTTGCCAATGTGCATAGGACATCTCACCCGTTTGCTTGTGAAGCTCTATTTGGTCCATAGGGTGGATGTCCTTTGCAAGAACCTCAAGGTTGGTTCTTATATAGGCTGCAGCTGATTGTGGCTGCAGCATGGTGCGCCTGAAATGATTCATGGCCATTTTGCTTTCTGTGATGTCATAGGCTGACATAAGCCTTTGTTGATTGGTGGGGGCCATCTTCAGCAGTTGGTTGTAGATTTGGAGCCTGAGTGGATCATTTCTCCTCTTGATCTCAATAAACTGTTGCTTGATGCCTGCCTCTGCTCTCCTTTGATGGCTTGAGGAGTTGACCTCTCCTCCAATAGTTCTCTCTTGTTCCTGTTGAAAGGAACTGGCAGATGCCTCCATACTTGGTGGGTCCATTCCCAACAATTGCCCCATAGGCATTTCTTCCTCAGAGAGGGGATTTAATCTCTGCCTTTTCTCCCCTTGATTTGTTGACGTGGTGAGGGGAGTCTCCTGTTCTTTGTCCCTATTCTTTCCCTTTTCCTCCGTTTGTGGGGTTTGAAGCACTGAGGCCTCCACTGCCTTTTCTTGCCCAAAAGGCAATTTCTCTTGAGCCTGTTTCTCAGTTGGTGTTGGGGCTTCAGCCATTTTCTCTTGCTGCATAGGCTGCCCCTCTTCTTGATGTTCTTCCTGCTGTTCAAGCTCCTTTTCCACTTGCTGTTCTATTTGCTGCTATGTCCTAGGAGGTGGTTGCTCTTGCTCCACTTGCTTACCTTTGTCTTTGTTTGATTCTTGTTGGGCAACTCCGGCTGCTTGCTGCTGGGCTGTGCAAGATGAGGCAGCTGCTCCAATTTTCCTTTGACGGGAGGAAGAAACCTGCCCACAAGTTTCCAAGTCAGCCTCTTTTTCAAGATTGCTTGCTTCTCTTCGTAGCATCTCTTCTTTACCAATTGGCTCTTCTAAGGTGCCTTCTTTCCAGCTTAGGGCATTGGCATACTGCTCAATATGAGGCAGTTTCACATGAGCATAGCCACCCAATTTGTATTTTATCCTCCTAAGGGAAATGAAGTGATTAGGGTCATAAGGCAGCCATTTGAAACTGGTTTGAAGTCAGAGGGTCTCTAGGATCCTATCAGCTTCCTTCCATCCTTCCTCCTTTTTATTGTACAAAAAAGGGCCCAGCTGATTTCTTACCTTTAGTTGCACCTTCTTGTTTTTACTTTGGAAATGGACATAGTCTGCATTTCCAAACTGCCTGAAGTACTCTAGGGCAAAGAGTCTCATAGGGACATATCTTGGCAGCCTATAGGGATTCAATTCACAGCCATATACTCTGATTACTATATGGTGTTGATAAAAATACCAATCACCAATGCTATAGGACTTTGAGAGTTGAATAATTCTTTGCATTTCCTCTGTCAATCTGGGAGGAGGGACACCCAATAACAAGGTCATAGCTGGATGGATGAACAGGTCAATGAATTCACAGTAGGTGTAAGGTGAATAAGCTAGAATATGGCAGACTGAAGACCAAAACACAACCGACCTTGGGCTTCCCTGGGCATCTAGCTTTTTGAGAGGGACAGGGAAGGCATTAGGCTGATAAAACAAGAATAAATGATATATGTGCCGGTGTATTTAAACACCTTTTCTCTTTCTAGATTCATTAATTTCTCATGAATCCTATTGGCAATAAAAGTGGCAAAATCATAATGTACAGCAGGAGGCATTCCTGGGGAGAAAATGGACAGCATGGCCATAATGGTTTCATCCAGATCCTCATATGACCCATAACCCAAGATGTAACTGATCAACTCCACCAGCATTTTGCCCAACTCATTAAGATATTGGTATGTTATGGGAAGGGAAGTGCTCATAGATTGATATTGAGGCTGAATAAACAACTGATTAATCCTGGCAATCTGATCACTGGACAGCTTGCCCCCTTTTGTTATCAAGTCATGGATGGAGAGACGAGTTAGGGGTTTTGTGGTGTGAAAGTGTAGCATTTCATTGATGGCCTCAGGGGTGATATGGAACAATACTGAGCCTGAAGGGCTGAGGACGGCTCTCTAACAGGGGTCATAGCTCGACCTGCATTGATTTATCAAGTCTGGGAGGACATTGACTTGAGGAAGGTTGTAAATGGGTATGTGGGAGTCCCAAATTCCTAAAGTATCAGCCCCACCGAGATATTGGGCCTTTAACTCATTCAACAGGTGCACATTGAATTTCACTGTCATGGCCATGGAGTCTAACATTTGGTAATCTCTATCACCCAGGGCTTTCCACTCTAGCTCTCTGTGCGGGGCATTCAGAGGCTGGACATTCAGGGCTACTGGTGTTTCCATGGCTGGGTAGTACTTGTGAGTTTGTGTTGAAAGTGGCTTTAGTGGGCAGGAGAACATTGAGGGCTAATTCTGCAGAAGTAAAGCCAATTGTAGGGGTAAATGAGGCAACTGTGGTGAAAAATGGCGTAGAATTCTCAAAGGGAGTTAATTTAGGGACTGGAGGGACTGGCAACTCTGTTTTTCCAGTGAATTATGCCTTTGAGATTTTCAGTCCACGAATGTGTGGACAGAGTGGGAATTCAGACAAAGGTTACTGTATATGGGTTTAGCAGGTGAATTTTGACCCTGCAACTGTGAAGGAGTGCTGGTTTACCGAGAATTTACTGGTAAATTGGTCGTAATTACTCTTGTTAATTGAGTGATGTAGAATTATGGACAGAAGCAAGCCTTGAGGGGATTCTTTGGGAAAATACCTGGTGAATTGCCGGCAATGGTCGCAAATGCAGGCGGGTGGGAGTCGGCAGCGTCCTTCAGGTTGATTTTTGTACGTTGGCAACAGGTGGTCATAAATTACATGCAGAGGAGAGCAATAGTTCAATTCGGCAAAAGTGAGAAAAAACACGAAAATTGGCTAAAATATGGGCTTTTTGGGTATTGGCGCGCTTTTTGGATGACGTCAGCATGACGTCCTCAGGTGGGGTCAGGGTCGAGTGACGTCAGCATGACGTCATCATGTGACGTGGAATTCTGTGAGTGGTCCACGGGGATTACACAAGTGGCAGACACGTAGGAGCGCTGGCGGGCGGGGGTGCTGACAGGGCGCTGAGTGGAAGTGACGTGGGCGGGCGTGGCACTGGCGTGGGCAGGCGGTATAGTTGAGCGGTAAGTGGGTTTTCTCGAACCGCCTTCTATACGGTCGGGGTATTGTCAGAAGGCAATCCAAGAGAATCTGGGGGTGATGCGTGGTGGAGGCCTGACGTCACCCTCTGACAGTTTCTCGGAAGGTATCTTTCGGACATGGAGGCCCGTCCGATATCATGTGGGCCGTCGGATGGGAAAGCCCAGATCCGACGGTCGACGGGTCGATAACATGTGCGGGCAATACGAAGTACGGGGAGGAATAAAATATCATTATTTCTTTAACTGCGGGCCTGGCGGAAACTTTATAAAAGTGGGTTTTTCTGGTTTTTTCAAGGTTTATTCGCAAAATGGGTTTAAGGTTATTAATCCGAGCAAATCTCGGATTAATCCCAGGATTAATTCTTTGGCGCTCTTTGGGTTGCGCTTAAATGTTTTAGCGCTTGAAGACCTTCAAAGTCATACATAGAGCTATAATGCTCAAGGAAGGGGATACATAGAATTTTTGGGTTTTTGCCAAGTTTTACATAGTAATAGGGGGAATAGCGGGTATAAGGAGTTACATAGTGATAGGTTAGTAGTTAACATGGATGAAAGGGGGTGGATGAGGGGGGTAGAATACTAAGTTCTTTATGTGAAATCAACTTAATTTTTAGGATGTAGATCAAAATGAAAATAATTTTTACACAAGAAATGTGGCTCTTAGAGAAACTAGAACCAACAAAAGACTTTGAATTCTTTCATGAACATGGGTGGCATAGGGATGTTAGTCATGAATGTGATAGGGGGTGATTTGGAAGTTAGACATGCTCCATTAAGCTCCTAAAAGACTGCTGGAAATAGGCAATTTGTACTGGCACCATGTTTTTTACCTTTGCTTTAGGCTAGTGCTATGCCATGAACCAAACTTTCTGCAACCCCTCTACCTACCCACTCTATTGCCTAGCATTTTTTGTTACTCCAAGGAGGGTGCACTTAGATTTGCAAACCCTTTTGTGCCTTTTCTTTTCCTTTGGCTTTTCATTTGATTCTCTATCTAGAGCTACCCTTATTGCTTCCAAGGCCCCAGATTAAGCAGTTGGGAACCTTTTTCCTCTACCTATCTACTTTACCTGCCAAGATTGAGCTGTTTGGAAAAGTTTCTTTCTCTAATCTATAACAAAAATTAAAACATGGCATGACCCAAATTAGGCTATTGGATCACCCATTCTGAAGTAAGACAACATCAACCAAATGTAGGTATATTTTCACTACAAAAATATGAGATCTTTGTATCATCAAAGTAGATCATATTGGCACTTCCCTAGCCAATCATGAAAAATGAAACCTATTGGTATAGGTAGCTAACAATGGCTCCACTTGGGGATGGTTTTTCTTTTGAAAGACCAAGAACAGCAGGTCAGAATGCCTTGGCCCTTGACATGCCCCTACCAAAACTTGAAAACTTTCTCTTTGTACTTCAAAACTGGAGGCCGTCACCTATGTGGAACTTCTGGAATATAAAGCCTTTTTCTGCTTATTTACAACAATCTTTTGAACTGAACTATTTGTATGCTGAAAGAAAATATATATACAACTGATTATGTACATGAGGAAAGACCCTGCTATATGCATGGAAAGTAGTCAAAATAGTGCTTCAACATCCTGCCATTGACAGGACCTTCATTTAAGTCAGTTTAATCCATATTTTTTAGGAAGTAGGTGTTGTTTCCTTGTACTGATTGGATAATAAATGGTCCTCTCCAAAGAGAATCAAATTTTCCATGTTTCCCTTTATCTTCCCCCCTTGAATCCCACTTGAGGATTTGTCACCTACGCTGAAATCTTCAGCCTTAGTCCTTCTATCAAAAGCTTTCTTTAACTTTTCTTGGAGAATTTGTACTCTGCTATAAACTTGGTCTTTGGTTTGCTACAAACATATTATTTGATTAATCCTTCTTTGCATGTCATTAGGCTCAGCTTGACTTTCTTGAAGAAGTTTCATAACAGGAACCCCTAGTGATGAAGGAAATTTGGCTTCTAATCCATAGACTAACTCATATGGGCTGACACCAATGGATCTCTTGGTTGTTAGCCTATCTTCCCATAAGGCATTCACAAGTTTCTTATGCCAATTCTTCTTATTTTCTTCCAACACCTTCTTGATGATGTTTATCAGGCTTTTATTTTATGATTTAGCCAGGCCATTTCCTTGAGGGTAGTATGCAGTGCAATGGCCCAAAGTAATATGAAATTTGTGACAGAAATTCACCATTTTCTTGGATCTAAAAGCAGCAGCATTGTCTGTTATTATCTTTTTGGAGCAACCAAATCTAGACAATATGTTGTTCTCTAAAAACTGAATGATTACTGAATCATTTGCCTGTCTACATGGGATGGCCTCAATCCATTTGGTGAAGTAGTCTGTGGCTGTGAGGATCCATCTATGTTGGCTTGAGGATGAGGGATGAATTTCCCCAATGAAATCCAAACCCCATTGCTGAAAAGGTCTTTCTGTTGCAATAGGTCTCAAAGGGAGTGGTAGTAATTTTCTCTTCCCCTCAAATATTTGACACTTATGGCATGAGGTGGTGAAATTTTTGACATCAGGGAACAAAGTGGGCTAATAGTAACCAGCCCTTAGTATTTTATCCACAGTGGACTTCCAATACAAATGTCCACCACAATCACCTGCATGAAATTCTTTTATGACATGGTTAGCCTCATCTTCAATTAAGCAATTTAGCAATATACCCTCATGGTTTTTCCAAAGCAAATCGCCCTCTATTACACAAAATCTTGAGGCTTTCATTTTTAAGAACCTACATTTGGTCCTGGACAATCTTGGGGGAGCACACAGGTTTTGCAATATATAACAGATATCAGAATACCACGGAGATTGTTCAAAGGCTACATTGATCTTTGGAGTCGCCAGCTCCGGTTCACTGTCCAGTTGGTTGATGTCCAAGGCTTGGAAATTTGTTTCAGACATTAATTTAGC